>PVLD010000121.1:0-225234 GCA_004027595.1 Dinomys branickii | reverse complement strand
AGTCACACCTCTAACCCCAGGTACTTGCGAGGCTGAGGCAAGAGAATCACAAGTTCAAGACTAGGCAATTTAGCAAATCTTGTCTCAAAATTTTAAAAATAAAGTACTAGGTCTGGGGATGTAGCTCAGTGGAAGAGCATCCCTGGGTTTAATCCTCAGTGTCACAAAAAAAGAAAAAATATGAAAAAAGAAAGATGTACTCTTAACATAGTCACTAGACTGTCTAAAGACGCAGTGCCACTACGTGCAAGGACTTTCACAGGAAAAAAATAGTGCCCGATGGGCGTTTGTGCAGATCTTATACTAACACGTTACTTCCTTAGGGGAGCAATGCAGAAGAGAATGTTTTGATAAACGAAGACAAAACAATTAATTCATCAATCAACAAAAAGGAAGTATGGAGGTAAAACTTAGCATAGCTAAACATTAAGAACAGTGTGTGTGTGTGTGTGTGTGTGTGTGTGGCTGCAGGAGGAGTTTACTGTAGTAGGTGAAAGAACTTTATAAGCTAATATAACACCATTGGCTGGGTTCTTGGTGCCACTCTAATACTTTCTATCAGATCAGATAGAGGCACTTTTTAGACATATTTCTACTGTGTAGCTTAAAAGTGAAACAGTTAGCAAACATGACCCATACCTCACAGTAAAACAAAATAACTTTAAAAATCTACTAGCAAACAAGTAAAGGTTATAGATCCCACATATCTTGCCCTAGAGTAGCTTCCAATTCTGGACCCTGTGGCTATGGTCAAACACAGGGCAGCTGCTTTAAATGCAGATGCCTGGGCTACTCTGTATCAGGCCCAGACATCAGCATTTTTAAAGTTTCACAACTGTTCCAGGTTTGGAAACCACAGCTTTAGAAAGTACAATGGTCCCAGCCAGTGATACAGCCTTGTATGCAGGCTTTCCCATCTTTCCATCCATCCAGCTGGTAATATGAGGCTCCTTCCCTGCAGAACAGAGACCACCTCCACCCATGATGACACTGTCATTACACAATCAATAATCTCACCTTGGGACGCTGAAAAGCCCTGCCCTGCCTAACACCTAAGTTTTCTTGAGTGGGTGGCTTATGTGGTAGCAGTTTTGGTCCTGAATCCATAGCAACCACAAAGGACACTGACTCCTTGGCTTTAGAGAAGGCCCAGATAATAAAGCTGAGCCTTCCTAACTCCAAGAGAAAATAAAAGCCTAGGTATACTTTCTGCCCAACAAGTGGATGAGTCCTTTCAGCAGCATAAATAGAAACTGTCAAAACCTAAGGCAAATGAAACCATCCTCCCAAAGGGTCAAACACTCACAACAATTTGTGCTGACTAAAGAAGCAGACCACTGCAGGGCCAGACCAGAAGGGCTCGGCCCATCACTTAGCCACTTCAAACCGAGTACAAAGTATAATTTCCACTACGGGGCGGAGGCAGCGTCAGAAGAGAATTCCGCCAGCCCAGTAGCTCTATCCTCTGAGCTCATCGTGTTTAGGTTCAAGATGTTATTGGGTAAAATGGTGAAGAGTTTTTAAGCCTTTCAAATGTAATTTTCAACAAGAAAAATCTGTGGTGGTTACAGTACCCACAGTTTAATTCTAGCCAGATGCTTCTCCCAGTTTTTCGAAACTATTTTTAGCCTTCCACATGGCTTCAGTGGAAACTGGAAATGATAGTTAGATGCAGTTTTCATCACACATGCAGTGTGAAAATAGTAACACTTGGTGTATTTTGTGTAACTTACTTTTTTTAGGAATGCAAAAATAAAATGAACTGTGAAATAATAGAGTTTAAATATGCTAATGCCACTATCCAGAGTCTCTGTAAGCAAGTGAGAAAGACCAAAATGAGCAAGACAGCCAGCGTGGTCTCAGTATAGTGTGGTGTCATGTTTCGCAGCTTTTATTCAGAGGCTTTTAGGTGTTGTGTCCAGAATCAGCTGTCAATGAAACAGCCCAAGTGGCCAATATTTTTGAACTGCAGTTTTTAAAACTTACCATCATAAGCGACCAAAGCTAGGAAACACATTTTCTTACACTTACACACACACACACAGACACACACACACACATGCACACACGCACACACAGCCTCCCTCTCCCCCTGTTCCTCCTCCCCCTCCTCTCCCTCACGCTGTCTCTCTGACTTTAAAGGGAAGGAACAGGCTGCCCTGGTTTGATTCGCTGTTTGTCCTCCAAATTTGCTCACATGGAATTAGTTGAATCGGTGGGCAAGTGGGCAAAACAGTACAGCCGTTCTCTCATCTGCAATAGAACTATTCAGGTTCACAACCGTGCAGGTCATATTTCAAGGCCCCAAAGTGAACTGCTTGCCCTTAACTTGCAAGTATTCCTCCTGTGTGGTGGGAATTTGGGAGAGAGCATTCCTGCTAATGTGGCATCTTCAGGTAAGGACGTCCCACCACCAACTCTTTGTTTTACACCAAAGTCACCCACAGAAGCCAGTATCCCATAACTGACAGCATGGCAAAAAAACAAACAGTGCGTTAGGAAGTCATACACTAGGATCAACTTACTGGAGATGTGGTTAATCGAAGGATAGTGCCATTTTTTATTTCATTGCGATTCTGAAAAAGAAAACAAACACAAGTCCTGCTAAGTTCTCAGGTAGAAACTGTGTGACAGAAGAGAACGAAAGCAAGTATAATCTACTACTCTACATCACACACATTCTTATGATTCACTTCATCCTTATTTAAATCATTTTCAGTGATTTCTACACAGAATTTTAACTTGGGTCCCAGATGTGTTAATTCTGACTCACAGACAACATTCAGTACAAAGGAAGTAAACATAAACCCAAACATGTAGGCCCCAAGAACAGCAAACAAAAATGTAATTATAGTGCCACGCACCTGTAACCCCAGCACTCTGAGAAGCTAAGGCAGGAGGATCATAGCTTTGAGCTCAGTATGGGTAACTTAACAACTCAGACAGACACTCTCTCAAAAATAAATAAATAAAGATAGTCCAGGTTGGCCTTGAACTCACAGCGATCTTCCTGTCTTGGTCTTTGGAGTGCTGGGATTATAGGTATGCACAACAACACTTGGCTTTTTATTTTTTGGGATATAGTGTCTCACTATGTAATCTAAACTGTCTTTGAAATCACTATGTAGCCCCAACTGGTCTGAACTCGAGATCCTCCTGCCTCGGTCTCCTGAGAGTTGGGATTACAGGTGTGAGCCATTATGCCCAGTACATTTTAAAACAACATTTACATAGAGAAATGGTGGAGTGGCTAGATGAACACTCAGCCTGTCTGAGATTTGGAGTCCAAACACTGAAAAATAACAACTTGGAAGGAAAAAAGAGAGAGAAGAAAATCCCCAGAAGCCAGGAATGACCTGACAGGAAAATTAATACCTACAGAGAAATTGAGAAGGCAAAACACCATGCAGAGAAGGGACGGGACATTTTGCACATTCTCCCCAGCTCCTAGCTCGTGGCTTGCAGAAAGGGGGACCAAATGTACAGATACAAAGTGAAAGCTGGGGATTCCAGAGAGCTTCAGGAAAAAATGCGGTGGTAGAACAGACCAGCAGGGGTGTGATCTGCAGGCAGAGTGTGGGATTCTGCTCCCACATGAGTCTTTCACCAGAATAAACTGGTGAATGACTCCAATTAAAGTGCCCACCATACACGTGAAGAGAGTGGCTGGTTGGCTGGCATTCCAAGGAAGGGTTGATTTTTTGACCCTGGGACTCAGTGGCCACAGGACAGCTTCACTTCAAGGCTGACAGTGTTACCGTCCTATGGTGACTTGGTGAGAGACAGCCACAACAGACAGATGCGGTCAGAGAACAGGCTGGAGGAAACACCTCCCAAGGACTTTGAGCTAAAGGACGCAAGCCCGCAGCCACGGCCAGCAGCCAGCAGCCAGGTCCAGCCTCAGTTGCTCTAGATTTGAAAACCACAGCATTGGGGCCTTCATCTTAATCCTACTGCCTGCTGGTACCTGCATCCAGCAAGGATCTGGTCTTTGCCTGCCTTCTTCATCTACCGGGAGGATCAGGGACAGGACTTGACTTGGATACTGCCCTAAAATTGTGGCTCCTAAGAGAAAGCACCATATTCGAATTCAAAGACAAGTTTCCTTATTTTCTTTTCTTTCCTTTTTTTTTCTTTTTTCGTGAGGGGTGAGTGTGTGTGTGATGTTTTTGTTCTTTTCTTTGTTCTTCTTTCTCTCTCCTTTCTTCTTCACCAGTTTATTGTGCTTTAGTGAAATTTCACTTGTCTTTCCCTTATCTCTTTTTCTTGTTCTTTTTTTCTTTGTTTTTTCCTCTTCGCCCTTTTAATTTTTCTCTTTAAATTTTCTTCTCATTTTTACTCTCTATAAAATTTCTTTCTTCTCTCACTTTTTATCTTTCTTCTTCCCACATATCATGTAAAGTGTCCAATATTTCCTTTTGCGTTTCCCCATTCCCAACCCCCTGTATCTTTAGGAGTGTAACCATAAAGTTTTATTAATCTTAGGTAATTAACTCCATAATATTATTGTTGATTTCCACCACTAGCAGAAATATAGTTGTCACATTTAGTACATATTAGTTCTAAGACAATTCTTGTGTTGTCTTAATATTTACAACATAATTGTGGATTCATTCTCTAGGGTTAAGGGCGGTACATAATTAGTTCTTATGATATGTTAATATCCAATTTGTTTTGAATGATACTACAGTAGCTGATATGTTTGATATTATTAAGGTTGTGTAGCTGGGCATAGCAGTGCATGCCTATAATCCCAGCACTCAGGAGGCTGAGGCAGGAGGATTGTTGTGAGTTTGAGACCAGCCTGGGCTATAAAGTGAGCTCAAGGGCAGCCTGAACTTCATAGTGAAGCCTTATCTTAAAAAAGACAAAAAAAAAAAAAAAAAAGATCATGTAATTGTTGTTCTTTGTAAGTCAACATTCAGGTTACCTTTGTGACATTAGCAATATCAGAATACATTCCAAGTGAAATCAGTGTTAAGTCAATTACAGTGCATCCTGTGCACCCAAATTAACCAAGGTGCTTTGGTCTTGTGGATGAGTCAAAGGATTATAGTAAGCCACAATCAAAGTACATCACTGAAAAGTGACTTTCTAAATAAAGCGCTGTACTAGCAACAAAGACTTTACACTATAAGTGTCAATGAAACAGCACAAAACATAACAAAAGTAATAGAAACATGAGAAGACAATAAAATCCTACCCCAAACTCCCAATTCCCCAGAAGCCAATGCAGTGGGCACTGAGGGGGGAGGATAGCACAAGCCACATACCTAAATTACTTAAAAGCATAACAGAGAAGGTTAGAAAATATATAAAAGGAACTCAGTGAGATCACAGAGGACATAACTAAACAGATAATGCGAGTCATAATCAAGTGATACAAGAGCTTTCAGAAGACACTAATATAAAGCTAGCTGAGCTAAACAAAACAATGCAAACCTGAATGATTACCTTAGTAAACAATTAGAGTCTATAACAAGGACTCAATCAGAAACCTAGGAAATTAAAAATGATACTGAAATTATGATCACCAAAAGCAAACAATGTGAGGACAAAATTTCAGAACTAGAAGACAATGATGTCTTCAAAGGCCAACTACTGAAAGACACCTTAAATGCAACAAGAGAACATGAAAACTGAATCTAAGAGCTGCCAAATGACAGAAAGACAACTAATCTAAGAGTAATTGGAGTAAGTGAAAATTCAGAAGACAACACAAATGGCATAAAAAAAACCTATTCACAGAAATAATGGAAGAAAACTTACCAAATAAAAGGAAAGAAATAAACATACACATAAGTGAGTCATATAGAGTCCCAAATAGTCACAGGTAAAACAGAAGCTCCCCTTACCACTTTACACTAAGATATCAGAAGCCTATTACAGGAACAAAATCTTAAAAGCCGTTAGAGAAAGACAACAAATCATATATAGACATAAACCCATCACAATTATAGCACACTTCTCAACACAAATTTTAACATGTTCTTGCTCACTTAAACCAATAGTGGTGGGCCAGGAATACAGCTCAGTGGCACAGCACCTACCTTGCAAGCATGAGGTCCAGAGTTTGATTCCTGGCACCAAAAAAAAAAAAAAGAACCAGTAGTGGTACATGCATGGGTGTCCTATCAGGTAGCATGTACCACCCTATGAGACTGTACCATGCTGTGTGATCAGACAGTTATGCATGTACCACCAGTGGTTCATAGCTGCCTGGCAGTGAATTATATGAATTACAGCCCTGCCGTGAACATGGTAGATGGCAAGAGGGCTTACACTGAAATGTTTAAAGCCCTAAAAAATAACTCTAAACCCCAACTTATGCATCCTACATAATTTTCCTTCAAAACTGACAGAGAAATAAAGTGTATCCATGACAAAGAGTGATGAAGACCACTACAAAGTGGCTCTGAGCAGGATTTAATATTAACCAATTGGCTTCCCATATTTACTTGTGAGTTGTCCGAAGCCTAGGCACTTTGTCTGGAGATGGCCAGCAGACTCACAGAAAGTATCTAGGAGTCACTGATCACCGAGGCCTGTATTGGCCTGTGAAGATGAGACACATCCAAGGACAGGATAAGGCCACAGCTAAGGACACCTGGCTCCAACTCCAATTAACTACAAGGAGACCTCAGTTGCTCCACACTCCTACAATAAATACCAACCTAATGATAAGGTAGTTCTCCTGATTGACATAATTTACTACTTTGGAAAATTCTCCTAAGGTCCTGATAGATTCCCAAATTATCTTGAGTATCCTCCTCCCTTGTTTGAAAACCAAATAAATATGGGCTGTCCAAAGTAGTCTTTGTCTAAACCCAGAGAACATCAACGCTGTAGGAGAGTGAGACCCTCCTGCAGCCCTGAAATCATTACAACTGTCTTATTTATTCAAGCCTTCATTGTCCACTTGGGAGATTGTGGGCCTGATCAGCCTACAATAAGTGTTATTTACCTGATAAAAGAGCACTTCAAGAAATTCATGACCACCAAATCAGCATTACAAAAAATTCTCAATGAGGCCTGAGGCTATAAGCACAAGGTCCTGAGTTTGAGTCTCAGTTCTTCCCACAAAACATCTCAAGGATATCCCAGAAAGAGATGAGAAAGCCAACAATTCCAATGAATCAAAAAGAATGAATAAACCTGGCAGGATGAGCAGCTAAACAGAGACAAAAATAAGAAAATAAGCAACAGGAAAATAAAGCAGGGACAAGAGTAAGTCAGTATCTTTTGGCAGTAACTCTGTATGTGAATGGTCTCAATTTTCCAACTGAAAGACAAAAATTGGCAAAATGGATCAAGAAACAAAATCTATATTTAATTCAAAAAGAAATTCATGGATTAAAAAGAAAAGAATGGAAAACAATACTCATTCAAAGGGAACCTGGCAAAAAAGCAGAAGTAGCTATCCTGACTTCAGACAAAGTGGGTTTCAAGTCAAAACTGATCATAAGAGACAAAGTCACTATATGTTGGTTAAAGGAACAATTCAACAAAAAGTGATAACAATTACAAACATATATGCACCAAATACCAGTATGCTCAACTTCAAAAGAAAAACACTAATGGATATGAAAAATCAGATAAACATCAATATAAGTATCATGGGGGACCACAAATCAACAGATGAACCCCCACACACACACACACAATCAACCAACAAATATCAGAGTTGAACCAAACTTTCTAACAAATGGAATTAATAGATATCCACTGAGTATTCTATTCAACAACAGAATATACATTCTTCTCATCAGTACATGGACTTTCTCTAAAACAGAACACAAAGGAGCCATAAAGCATACTTAAGTAAATGCAAGAGAATCAAAATTATTCCGTGCATATTATAAGATCATAGTACAATGACACTGGAAATCAATAGCAAAAGGAGCCACAGAAACAATGCAAACATGGAAATCCAATCAACTCCCTCCTGAATAACTGATGGGTAACAGATGAAACCATGGAAAAAATTAGTTTCTACAACACATGATAATGCCACTATGAAAGCAGTCCTAGAGAGAAGTTTATAGCAGTTAGTCAGGAAATCTCAAGCTCAAATAAATACCTAATGATGAACTTCAGTCTCCTAGAAAAACAAGAACAATACAAATTCAAACTAGCACAAGGAAGAAAATTATAAAGATCAGAGTTACTGGAAATTAATGAAATTGAGAATAAAAACAAATATAAAGAATCAGTGAATCAAAGGGTTATTTCTTACAAAAATAAACCAAAGTGACAAACCCTAGGCAATCTTACCAAAATAAGGAAAGAATATCCCACACAACCAGAAATGAGAAACGTAATCACAACTGATGCTGCCCAAATCCAGAAGATCACTGATAACTACCTTGAGAACCTGTACTCCACTAAAATGGAAAATTCAGGAGAAATGGATATATTTCTAGACACATATGAACTATCAAATCTAAACCAGGAAGATACAAAAATTCTGAATAATCCAATGCCATCTATGAAATTAAATAAGTAATTTTAAAAAACTATCAATAAAGAATACCCCAGGTCTCCAAGGATTCATTGCTGAATTAGTTAAGCATTTTAGAGAAGCTCTCACACCAATATTCCTCAAAAACTCTTTAATGAAATTGAAAGGGAAGAAGTACTCTCAAAATCATTCAGGAAGCAAACATTGCCCTGATTTTAAAAGCAGAAAAAGGACCTAACTCAAAAGGAGAACTACAGGCCAATCTCTTTAATGAACATAGATGCAGAAATCCTCAGTAAAATACAGTAATAGCTTGGTTCACAAACATTTCTGTTTGCAAACATTTCATCCATCTCTTTTAGGATCAAAGAACAAATTAAGTTTGTGAACCAAGGCACCACTGTACTAGAAAAGAGAAGGCAGCACATCATCAAAAAGATCATACAGCATGATCAAGTAGAATTCATTCCAGGGATACAGGGATGGCTGAACAAACATAAAACAATAAATGTAATATACCTCATGAACAGAATAAAGGACAAAAATCACACGATCATCATCTCAATAGATGCAGAAAATCACTTGATAAAATACAACACTCATTCATGATAAAATCCCAAGGAAAACAGTTGTAGAAGGTCTTTTTAAAGGATAAAAGCCATCTATGACAAGTCAACAGCCAACATCATATTAAATGCAGACATGCTGACAGCTTGCCTTCTAAGTTGACTAAAACAAGGGTGTCTGCTATCACTACTCATGTTTACTAGACTTCTCAAAACAGTAACCAGAGTAATTACACATAAAGCAGATATGGATTGGAAAGGAAGAAGTTACGTCATTATTTGTAGATAACATGATCTTCTACATAGAAGACCCTAAAAATTCCACCAGACTCCTAGAACTAAACCAAATTCAGTAGCATAGCAAGCTACAAAGTCAACCCTCAAAAATCAACAGCATTCCTGTACAATAGCACTTTTCACAATGGCATCAAGGAAAATGAAGTACGTTAAAACTAACCTAAGCATGGAAGTAAAAGACCTCTATAATGAAAACTAGAGTCCTCTGAAAAAGAGTGATAAAAGAGAACATCAGAAAATGGAATGATAGCCCGTTCTTGGAGAGACAGAACAAGTATAGTCAAAATGGCCATGTACTTCCAAACTGTGATATAGATTTAATGCAATCTCCATCAAAATACCAACAGCATTCTTCACAGAGCTACAGAAAATAAGCCTAGAATTCATATGGAACCAGAAGAGACCTATAAGAGCAAAAACAGTTCTGGAGAACAAGAGCAAATCAAAGGGCATCACAATCCTGGACTTCAAGTTATACTAAAAAGCTACAGTAATAAAAGCAGAATGGTATTGCTAAAATAAAAAAAAAAAAGAAAAAAGGTCTTGTGGATCAATGGAATAGAACAGAAGATGGAGAAACAACTCCAGGCACATTCAGCTAACCTAATTTTGACAAAGAAGCCAATAGAGGAAAGACAATTTCTTTAACAAATGTGCTGGGAAAACTGGCTATCTGCTCGCCAAAGACTGAACCTAGCCCCAACTCTCTTACCACGCACTATATTCTAAAATCAAAATGGATCAAAGGTCTAAATAGTAAAACAGAAACAATCTGTTGGGACACAAAATAGATAAAAACTATCGAAGACATAAGCGTAGGCAAAGACTTATGGGAGAAAACCTCAGTTGCACAAGAAATAATACCAAGAATAAACAAATGGGATCTCACCCACTAAAAAAGCATCTGCACTGCAAAGGAAACAACCAACAAAGAGTGGGAAAGTTTTTACCAACTACTACTGAGACAAAGGACTAATACCTAGAATATATAAAGAAGTCAAAAATTAGACCTCCCCCCAAATTTAAAGATACAACCAAAAAACGGGCATCTGAAATGAATAGATGCTTCTTAGATGAAAAATTACTAATGGTCAATAAATACATAAAAATATGTTCCACATCACTGGCCATTCAATAAGTGCAAATTAGAACAACAAAGTGATTCTATCTTACTCCAGAAAAAATGGCTATCTTTAAGAAATCAAACAAAAACAAACAAAACCAAAGAGGTTGCCAGGGGAATAAAGGAATCCTTCTTCACTGTTGATGAGAGTATAAACTGATACAATCACTATGGAAAGCAGTATGGTGCTTTCTCAAAAAACAAAACAAAACTAAACTAAACTAAAAACAGACATTCCATTTGACCCAGCTGTTCCCAGTAGAGTTAAAGATGTCCTATTACAGGATGCAGGCATACCCATGCTTATATACAGCAGCACAATTCATAATAGCTAAATCTTGAAAGTGGTCTATATGTCCATCAAGAGATGCATGGATAAGGAAAATGTGGTGTTTATACACAATGGAATACTATTCTGCCATAAAGAAGGACAACCTTGAGTTATTTGTAGGAAAATGGGCTAACCTTGAGACTATAATGTTAAATGAAGTAAAGCAGACAATGTTTCCTCTTATGTGAGAAACCCAATATATAAGTGCAAAATAAAAGACAATGCAATAAAGAGAGAGAAAAAAGTTATCATAATCCAGCATAGCTAATATACTTTTACTTAATATAATTGTTCTCTGTGTTTTATATGTTTTAGGCCTTACTCTGGCTCTTAATCTGTGTTTATAACAATTAATTTAATCATGACTTCTAAAATTAATAAATAAATCTGATGCTGGCAAAAACCAGAAAAAAAAAGTTTTTTTTAAAGAAACAGGTGGAAGGAAAGTGGAGAAAAACTGAGGCGTGTTACGTACACATACACTTCTCCACAGTGAATATAAGCACTATGTACTTCGAAAATGTACTCATAAAACTTTTTATAAGGCAAAAAATAAGTAAATAAATAAAGTAAGGCTAGGGGAGTGCAACGCTGTGTAAAGACCTTGGGTTCAATATCCAGTACTGAAAAAAAAATTAAAAGTTTACTCAGGGAATATGAGCTGTCAATTCCATTTTTATGTCTATATCTGAAAGAACTGAAAACATATATGTGCACACAAAAACTTGCATACTAGAGCCCACAGAAACATTGCATTAGCTTCAGGTGGAAACAATTCCTACATCCGTCTAATGGTGAATGGATAAACAAAATATGGTACACACATGCAATGGGAAATTACTAGGTCATAAAAAGGAATAAAATATTGATATTGGATAGGTAACATGGATGAACACTAAAAACATTACACCAAGAAGAATAAGCCAGACGTAAAGGAACACATTCTGTATGCTTCCATTATAAGAAACGTTCTGAACCAGCAAATCCATAGAAAGAGAAGCGGATCAATGGCTGCTGGACGCTAGGTGGCAGGGTAGAGAATGACTGCTCCTGGGGACAGAATTTCACTCTGGGATGTTAAAAAGGTCCCAATGTGGTGATGGGGGTACAAATTCCACAAATATACTAAAATCCAACAACTTAAACATTAATGAATGTGAATATTTTAAATTTGAAGTACATCTCAAGGAAACATTGTTTATTTATATGTTTTCTGTTAGCTTGAGGCAGGGTCTCTGCGTGTTGCCTTGAAGTGAAATGAAGTGTGCAGATTCCAACTGGGTGTGAAGTGGGCACTTTGAAGGTCACCCTGAGCATCTTGAGTGCTGAAGGCAGAACTGCACTGGCAGTTCCACCTCCTTCCAACAGAGGACGCCCCACACTCAGTTTCCAGGAGGCTGCCCCCTAGCTCATCAAGCCTGCACTTCTCAGGGGACCTTCTGGCCAGCAAGGTGGCAAAGGAACCCTGAGAACCACTCTCCTGTTTCCTTGAAAACAGGTCTTACGCTGCAACTGGCTCAGGAGGCAAGCAGCAGGCACGGGAAATAGGGCGAACTTTCTCAGTGAGACCTTCAGGATCACTTCGCATAGATCACTTGCTCTTTCAGCCTTTTGTATGTAGCGGATGATGAACTTGCTAGAAAGAGCTAGCTGTGGGGCGGCAGGCTTTGGGTCAGTACTTCCTTCCAAGGAAAAGGGCATCTGAAACATTCACGTCCACTACAAGCCAGGCTGAACCCCGGCACCACTGGGTCTTAACACTAGCCCAAGGCTACGGCATCCTGGACACGCAAGGCCACACCAGAGACTGCCAGAGGTGTGCAAGCCGTACTGAGAGGCCCCTTGGCAAGCAATCTCACGACAGAGAAACGAATTCAATCCTAAAAATCTCCCTTGAACTCTGAAATTCTACAGTTCTATCAGAGCTGAAGAGGAAGATTAAAAAATGCCGTATTTCCTAATTAAAGAGCATTAAGGAAGCGGTATATATCACACGGCTCTTCCCTGCTTAGCTTCTAAATGGGCTGAGAAAACGTGTGACATTGAGGGAGAACTGAAAATCTGCTGGGTTAGTTATTATGGAGACCAGCAGAGAGGGAAACCGAAGCCACCTCTTCCCAGGAGACATCAGGCCGGCTCCTTTGAAAGGAGAAGGGAGGGGATATAGCTCAGTGGAATAAGCGCCTGCCTGGCAAGCGCAAGGTCCTGAGTTCGATCCCTGATACCGCAAAAAAAAAAAAAAAAAAAAAAAAAAAAACAAAGAAAGGAGAAGGGAAACATGGGACTCTTCCATGGGAGAGAGTGAAGAGGGCAGGAGGATTTACACGTAACCTGTCCTGCGCATTTGGAGAGGGAGCCAATCATTTCCTGGGCACTGGGCTTGAAGGCTTTTGTTTTTAATACTTGCTTAAGCACAATAATAACTCTATGCCCAGTCTGAAGATCAGGGCCCAAAGCTAGGCAGAAGACAATTTATGTACTTCCTCGCTATCTTGGTCAGGGCCAGGAGGACTCCGACCCAGGTAACCTGAGATCAGAACGGTCCTCTAACTGCTGTGGAAGGAGAGGCTCAGATCTGGTCTTCACCCTCACAGGGGTGAGTTTAACAGTCAGTCAACAATCATGAGTGCAAAACAGTAAGAATGGAGGGACAGAGGCTCTGTAGTTTCTCCCGGCTTCGCTGCAGCACCCAGTGCTACATCAGGGTGCCTGGAAGGAGATGACTGGGAGGGCATTAGTCAGCCTTCAGTCTCCCAGGCAGACTCTGGCCAAGTTGACTCCTCCTTTCTGAAACTCAGGGAAAATTGCTTTGAGGACAGGGCTTGTGGGCTACTTGTATAAAACCAGAGCAGTATTAAAACTACTAATTGCAAAGTTGGGTTTAAATTCCTCATCTGCCTCAAAACAGCTATGTGGACTCAGTGTGGACTCAGTGAAAACGCCACTTAACTACCTTGACTATGGTTCCTTTTCCCTAAGCTGGGGACAATTTCCTGCTTAAAGAGGCACTGTAAGAACAAGAAGTGATCTATATGCTGGGCCTGGCTGGGATTGGCTCAAGAATGGGGGTGATTTGTATGCTCTTTGGGGCAGAGCGGCTCCCATCTGCTGTTACAGGCCTTCACTGTTTACAATTCATTCCATTTCTCTTTCTTCTTCAGGCAGTTTGCAATCAGTGTTTTATATTTTGAAATAAAGTGACAAATATAAACTAGACATGGTGGTGCATGCCTGTAATCCCAGTGTTCATTCTTCTAGGCTGAAGCAGGAGGCCTGCAAGTTTGTAACCAGCCTGGACAACATGGTAAGACCTTGTCTCAAAATAAAAATGGCTAGGAATGTTGCTTATTAGAAAAGCATTGGGGTCAATCTCCAGCACTTGGGGGAAGGGAGACAGACAGACAGACAGTCATTTTGACTTTTAGTTCCTGAAGGAAAATGTATCAAATTCAGAAAGACAGTAATAGGCCTACTGAGTAGGTTGTACTTTATTGGGAAACTAGAACTTAACATATCTCTCTCCCTTCCTTCCCTCCTTCCCTCCCTTCCTTCCAACACAGAACGTCCACACTGAGCTACATCCACATTCCTTTTTAATGCTTTATTTGAGAGAGTCTCACTAAACAGTGTAAACTGGGCTCAAACTTGTGTTCCTCCTGCCTCAGCCTCCCAGAGTGCTGGGATTACAAACACACACCGCCACGTTCAGCTGGACCTCACCTCTCCGGCTGATAATACCAACTGCTCTATAAGGGAGCCCCCACATAGAATATAAATTTATTAACAAAGAAAAAGGCTTGAATTGCTTTCAGTTCCTGAATTCCACCCCAGCAGAGTAGAACACTGCTCACAGGACAGATATCACCCCCAGCCAGGGAACATGGTACAAGTAGCATGGCGGTCCTCTGGCCCAGGTTCCTCAAGTGGAAAACGGGGACAGTGCCTACTTCCTGAGGTCACTGTGAGCACTCAGGCTAACCTATTTAAAGCGCTTGGAACAATGACTGGCACATTACAAATGCTTTATTTTTAAAGGCTGGCTATTTATTATTAAGCATAAACCTAACGTCCAAAAGATATACTGCTGTACCCTCAAGATGTTTTCAGCTAGGCCCTCTAAGTAATCTGATAAATGAAAACGACAGTGTGATCTACATTGCCCTGAGGACAGTACCACATATCCAACAGAATAACAAATGTTAACAAGTGTATGCCTCTTCTGCGCGCAGGCCAGCAAGGCCAGGAAGGAATTCTGCCTACAGGCCACTTCCTGTCAGAGGCCAGGCACCCGTCACCCCCTCTCCCCCACTCCTTGGTCCTCCACGTCTGTTTCAGAGGTACATTCCTTACTGCAGCATTCAGTGAACTCTGTGCCTGTGTGCACACCATGTGCATCTGATCTTTACTGACTCATCCTGATCACTTGGCTTCTCCCTCCACCTCTAGTATGTCCCTTCCATGGCAATGGACAGTATGTTGCTATCTCCCTTCAAGAACAGTCAACTTATATCGCCTGGCACACGCACTCAGTAAGCATTTATTGAATAAACAGCAAAACCTACTGCATGTTGTGCCACAGACAAATCACTGAGACAGATATAAAGTTAAATAGGACTAACTTCTGGCCTCTAGAAATTCATAAAGTTAGACAGAATGACATATAATAATTTATCTGTGCCGTAGAACAGTCCAGTCCAGAGTGCCATAGGCTGACAAGCAATGCATTGGCTGAGATTTGACTGGGGAACAGAAGAGGGGAGTCGGGGGAGAAGCATCTGTTTCTAGTGCAGGTACCGCTGCAGAAGGCTCTTTCAACACAAGCAGGATTTGCCAGGGAGAGGAGATCTCTGGGCACGGAAAGACACAATGACTGCATGGAGCAAAGGGAATCTCACGTGCCTACTTACACCTGGGGACAAGGGAAGAACGGAAAACCATGACACTTGGCAGGGAGCCTCATCTTTAGCCATTAAATGGGGAAGAACGAGAATTAGCCAGTTAGCAGGGAAAGGTAGGAGCAAATGCATGAAACTGCAGCTGTGGTTTGCTGTTAGTGAATTTGGCCCTTGGGTGCTCCAGTGTAGCAATATGGCGGCCGTATCCATCCACAGTCATAAGGAGAATCCCAAGACTCATACTCCTAAGAAGTGCTGTGCACTGCTTCCTTCCAAGGCAATTCAGAATGTCTACGCTGAGAAAGACACCATGTGCACCACCCCACGCCCCAATGGATGCTAACACCCACGCCCCACCATCCACAACTACAGCGCTTCACGCTCCTCCTGTCTTCATTAGCATTGTTTTATTCTTCCACGAGCCCAGGCAATCGGTGGGACTGCTCATCAGGGACTTCTCGAAAAACCCAGAAACCCTTAAATGGAAAGTACCATCTGTCTTAAACCCCAAGATTCTTTGATTCCCTCGCTTCAAAAGTCTCTCCTGTGTCCACCAATCCTAAAATATGGCATCACGGTCCACATATGCTTTGAATGGCCCACCTACAAAAAAACCTCTCTTGACAGTCTTTGTTTTTGTGTTTTATATTCTGTTCGATATGTCAGCATGACCGTCTACAGTCCCAGTTATTCAGTCAAATATTAATCTAGGTGTTGTTATGTTATGAAGGTATTTTGCAAATGTGAATAAAGTCTATACTCAGTTGACTTAAGTAAAAGGGTGTCTTGGTTACTTTTATCTCTTTTCTGAGACAAAATATAATATCTGATGCTCAAGATTAAGGAAGGAAAGGTTTACTTAACTCATAGTTTGTGGAAGTTTCAGTCCATACTTGGTTGGCTCCAAGACAGAGTGGCACATGGCAGAGGGAAACAGTTGATGACTGCGGAAAGCAGCAAAAGCAGCAAGAGCAAAAAGGGAGGAGTGGCAGAGAGCAAGCCTCTTTCCCTCCTTATACTGTATGCAAGCTACCTGCCCTAGGTCACAGCGCTCACAGCTATAATCCCAGCATTGGACCATGAATCAATCAATCATGAACTCCAGAAGCCCACCCCATAACTGCATGAGGTGTTGGGGGACACATACATGTGTCTATGTATCTAGACACATACCGTAACAGAGGGACTGTGCTAAATAATCTAGGCAAACCTCATTCTCTCATTCAAGAATTTGAAAAACCTTAAAAACAGAGGTAAGTGTTCCTGAAGAGGAAAAATTCTACATGTAGACAGCAGATTGACTCAGTACCCCAAGTTTAAGCCCAACCTAAGGATTCCGGATTTGCTGAGCCAGCCTCACAATCGCACACAGGAATGTCTTTCAATAAATCTCTATGTATCTGAATTGGTTCTGAATATCTATCTGAACTCTGACTGATCTTTCCTCCTCCCTGACATGATGGTGTCCTCCTTCCCTACAGTGAACAGCAAACTTGTCACCTCTATCTTAGCAGCTAACTGTACTAAAGACAGTCTGGCAGGCATATGTCCACAGAGCCGTTCTAACGGGCATTCAACTGAGGCCAAATACTTCTCTCAGTCTGAACAAGGAGCATCATTAATGACATGTAAAGCATGCAGAGAAGGAAGGAACAATGGAAAAACACTCTCATCCTCCCCATAAATGAGGAGGAGGATTTTATAAAAGTAAAAAAAAAGTGTCCATCAACTCTTAAAACCAAGAAACTGCAACAGGCATCACTGTGGAAAATGATTATTTAAATCCTCTTTCTGGTACAGTCTTCAGAATCACCTTTGTTATTAAAGTGCAAATTTGTAGGACTCTCTACCCACAGCCACTGAATCAGGTGCCTGTAATGCTGCATTTCCACTGTGCTCCCAAGTAATTTTGATGCACCATAAAGTTCAGAACCATCAGGATTTAAACCTTTGTAAGCAAGTAAAGGACACAATGCAGAATGAAAAGAAAATCACAAGAGCAGAAAATGTTTCCAAACAATACAAGAGGCTACCATTCAAAGATATGAAGAACTAAAAAAACTCAAAGGTTTTTTAAAAAGATGATTAAAAATGAGCAACACACCTAAATAGACAATTCTCAGGAAGATAAAAAAGACATACAAAAGGCCAACCAATATATTTTTTTTAATGTGCAACATCATTGATCATTGGGAAATGCAAATCAAAATCACAATGAGACATTACTGCACTCTGGGAAGAATGGCTGTTATCAAAAAGTCTAAAAATAACAAGTGCTGGTGAGGATACACGGCAAAGGGGATAGCTGCACACTGTTGGGGGAGATGGCCATTAGGATAGCTATTATGGTGAGTAGTGTGAAGGTTCCTCAAAAAACTAAAAATACAGTATTGTATAACCCATCCAAGCCATTATTAGGTCTATACACAAAGGAAATTAAATTGCTATTTGAAGAGATTTCTGCACTCATTTTCATTGTAGCAATATTCACAAAAGCCAAGTGATGCAGACAAACTAAATGTTCCTCAACTGAGGACTGGTGCATACACACAGTGAAATACTGTTCAGTCACAGAAGAGTGAAATCCTGTCATTTGTATCAGCAGGGATGGAACTGGAGATCATTATCTCAAGTGAGATAAAGCAGACACAGAAAGCTAAACACCACATGATGTTATTTGTACGCAGAATCAGAAACAGGTGATGTCACAGAAGTAAAGATCACAAAATGCAGGAGAGAGTACTAGGGAAGTGGGAGGGATGGGAAGAGGTCCTTGGATACTAAATTACAGTTAGAGAGGAACAAACAGGCCTGGAGTGCTACCGCACAGCAAGATGAATACAGATCACAATTACTGCTACAGTTTGGATAGACAGTGATCCCAAAATATTAGTCACCAGCCCATAATACTCTTAGGAGGTGGCAGGAAAATCAGGTGCAAGGCCCACTGGAAGGAAGTTATATCATGCGGAGTGTATCCTTCAATGAGTTACTGAGACCCAGGCGACTCTGTCTCTCTCTGTCTCTTGCTCTCTGATTTTTGGCTGCCATGATGTAAGCAGCTTCCCTTGTCATGTCCACCATGACGCCTGTCTCACCACCAGCCAAAGGCAATGGAGTCAAAAGGAACCATGGACTAAAACCTCTGAGACCATGAGCCAAAATGAACTTCTCTTCTTTCTAAGTGGTTTCTCCCAGGTATTTTGTCAGAGTAACAGAAAACCTACAGACACAAGCACTATATATTTCAAGAAGCCAGAAGACAGGCTTCTGAATGTTTTACTCGGGAAGAAATGATCAATGTTTGAAGAGGTAGACATGTTTACCTGATTTAAAGATCGCACAATGCATACCTGTGTCAAAATACCTCAAGGGAACTTCATAAATGTATGCATTTTTCAGTTTTTAGTTATCAAGTGAAAAATAATAAATTTAAATTTTACAAAATAAATAAAACATTTGTAAGAGGACCCAATACATTTATAATAGGTATTCTACGCTTCAAGGTAATAAGGTGTGTGGTAAACAAAATTCACACCAGCTTCTCAAAAAAGAAGAGAAAGGATGCCAGCGGAACATTCCTGTAGGGAAATGTCCTGTCAGCACACAACATACACAATGAGGGACAAGTGGTCCCGGGGATCCAGGAAGCCACTGTCATATTTACTCACAGTACTCACTAAAGACAGCACTGGCCCTGACATTCTCAGGCATCTCAGTGGGAAGCCTTGGTGTTATTTTATAGAATTAGCTCATCCACGCGGCTTCCACGCAGACTGGATAATGAGATCCTGCAGAAAAACGTCCTTATTGTCATACAACTTTCTGGTGAGTCAAACAAACTAAGAATTACTGCCTGGTCAAAAATCAAATCATGCTCCTCTTTCTGGTATTTAGCAAAGACAGCAGAAGGTCTGAGGGAGGTGGGGTGCGTACAACGTCAGGGGTCCAGGCTTTCAGAGGACAGGCAGATCCGGGGCCTTCTCCCTGCCTGGGTCTCCTTTCTCCATCTTTGTCTCCCCCGCTCCAGATATAAAGATTTCCTTACTTTAGGTATAGTGCTACATAATAATGCTGTTCTTCAGATCTATTACTTAACGGTCACAAAGAGTGATTTTGTATGTAAACCTGATCCCTGTTGACAGTTATATATCCACTGGCTTGATCATCTCGAGGCCGATGAAACAACTGAGGGCAGTATATGATCTGCTGGTTGCTAGGCTACAGAGAAATGCTTCTAGACAGAGGACCACAGATCTGACATTTAAGGAGGTGTGTTTAAAATACCTTAAAATAAAATCCAAACCATCAAAGAACCAAAAGGAAAAAGGCAGAGAGGCAAGGGGAAGGAAGGAGGAGAAAGAAAAAAACGATGGGCAATTTCTCTAAACGCACATTTCTTATAACTAGCATTGTGGCCTTCTGGGTTGCATATCATTAGAGGTGGTGGCCCCACGCCCCATTACAGCTGCGGAGTTGCATCCTCACCCCTTAAGTGGAAGAGCTTTAGTTTGATTTCTTTTTTCACAATTCTAACAGGATGCTACTCTCAGCTGTCATTTCTTTAACCATTTTACCTTGTACAGCACTGTGGTATCCTGTACCCAATTCTGAATGCTGGGGGGAAAGAAGGAAGAACAAGACAAGTAAAAGCAGGTGCCTGTTAACTACTGTCTCAGTTACTTTTCTCTCGTTGCAGCCACTGCATTAGCACTTGCAGTAAACCAGCTTCTACTAGTTGTCAACTGTCTAATTCAAAACCAGGAATAATGCTATTGCTTTATTGTCACCTGGAACCTGACTGATATACCTGACATGTCTTCCCAGTGTTCCCTAGTACAAAGGAAAATGTAAATAAATTATGGTAAAGCAGCCCAATGACAATTAATACAGCTATTACCATACTGCCCTGAAAGAATGTTTAGGAAATGAAAATGTGGGACACTGTGCCATGCAATAACAAAATACCTGATGCCGAAAATTAAGGAAGGAAATGTTCCTTTAGCTCATAGTTTGTGGAGGTTTAGGTCCATACTTGGCTGGCTCCAAGATAAAGTGGTACATGGCAGAGGGAAACTGCACGGTTGCAGAAAACAGCAAAAGTAACAAGAGCAAAAGGGAGGAACAACAAGCAGCCTCTTTCCCTCCCTTACATTGTATGCAGGCTCCCAACCCCAGGGCGGGTGGAGCACTCACACCCATCATCCCAGCACTGGACCATGGATCAATCAAAAACTCTAGAAGCCTGCGTCATGACTGTATGAGGCTTCAGGGGACATCTAGACACAAACCATGACAACTACCTAGTTGTGGTCTGTAAATATATATCTGTGATAGGATCTAGGTCAGAACGAGCACAGAGGTGAGCAGGCAGTTCACAGGGGCCCAGGAATCTACCAGGAGCCAGCAAGCCTGAGTGGAAGAAACTGCCTGTCCCTGTGGTGTTCTCATCAAGGACCTACAGAAGATAGAGATCAAGCACAGAGTGCCTTTCTGGAGATGAGCAAAGTTGCCTTAAAGGAACATGCACTAGTCCAGGTCCCAAAGGAGGGAAGTTGCTTGGTTCCTTAGCTAATTTCAGGCAAGTAGAAAGAAAGCTGCTAGCACCTGGTGTCCAGGATCAGAAGCTCAGGGTAGAACTTAATTTATGTCCCTGTTCCTCCATGCATCCTAAGGAACAGTGCTGTGCACTGCACCTTGTTACAGTGTGATGGAAGGTTACTCTCTGGCTGTGATTCTTGGGCTTGGCACTGAAATAAGTGCAGAGCATCTCTTTAAGCTCGGAGGTGGAGAGGACCACTGAGGTACTGCAGGAGGCACCAGCAAGGGAATACTGTGAGCATCTAGGGAGGAGGATATGAAGCCTCTCACAGCAACGGTGCTGCACTGAGGAACAATACTGGGGTGAGGATGCTGGGCCAGAAGCATTCTGCAAAGGTCAGTGGGCTGCAAGGGAGGAAGCCCCAGGCTGGGCCGCAGCCTGTACCTTCCTGGGTGACCTTGAGGAAGTCAATCTGCTCCAGTTTCCACATCAACGGAACAGAGACACAGGGGCCAGTGCCGAAGGTCAGAGCTCTTCTGTTTTATTTTCAGTACAACAAACAAAGAAACATTTAAGGCTCTTCAGCAAGATTGCAGATATGATGAAGGAGTTTTAGGGAAATGAACCTGTCAGATGCGATGAATTAAAGCATGAGAGAAGACGTTCAGGAAACCGAGCCAAGGATGAGGTTTTTAGCTTCCTCAGCCCCCACCCCCGTCGCAGTGCTGGGCACTCCCTGAGCCAGACAGTGGCATCAGCCTCGGGACTGCAGCTCCGAGGGCCACCCCTCAGAGCGCCCAACCCGGAGATAAAGCCAAGATCCAGAAGGTGAAGGAGGAGCAAGTTCTAAGACCAAGATCGATGTTTCCCTCCATGCGGAGAATAAAGGACACACAATTTGGGTGGATGATACTGCCTTGTGTAACAAAGACCTTAAGGATGTTCAGATTCAAATTCCATCCAACATTTATCCCACAGAAACATCAGAGAGGCAGACAGTGTTTTACAAAAGATGTTCACCGCAGCGTTGTTTATGGCAGAGGAAAAACCTAAAAGCCAACACAAATATACCAGTTTTTCCTTTGTTGTCTAGAGTTCAAAGCCCACCATCCTTGGCCTTGCTTTGTGACTCTGGGCTAGACCCTGAAGGCCTTTCCCTTCTGCTGCCTGGGGGAACATGCCTCACTAACACAGGGGACACAGGGGACAGCAGGGAGGGTCCCTGTGGATGCAAAGGCTCTTCTTATCAGTAGCCATTCAAAGCAGCCCTGCTGCCTACCACCCAGCAGCTGTGGCGCAGCACAAGTCAGCTAACCAAGGATTTTGCACCACCAGCAGACTGTGAGGTCCCATGGTCGCTATTCCCCTTTGCAGACCCCTGTCAGGACAGGCAATGCTCACCTGGTCTTTAGTTCCTCCATTGCCCGCTCTTCCTCAGAGCACGGGCCACAACACTTTCCTGCAGCCACTGCGTTAGCACTTGCAGTAAATCAGTTTCTGCTAGTTATCAACTGTCTAATTCAGAAGCAGGAATAATGCCATTGCTTTATAGCCACCTAAAACCTGACTGACATACCTGTCTTCCCAATGTTCCCTAGTATGAAGGAAAATGTAAATAAATTACAGCAAAGCAGCCCAATGACAATATAATATAGCTATTACCGTACTGCCATGAAAGAATGTTTAGGAAATGAAAATGTGGGACACTGTGCTGTGCAATGACAAGGGCAGGGAACCATACTGAGTTTGAGTCCAAATGGAGAGAATGGAGGAAGAGTCCGTGCACTGGGACAGTGCCAGGGCCCTGGGTGTAAGTCCAGTATCCTGTGCATAATGCTCATCATGTGCAATGTGGAAAAGAAGAAACCAGGAAAAATGCCTGATATAGTGGGTATTCAACTAACCCAGCCAATGAAGTCTGCTTGTCTCTCCAGGGGAGAAAGGGACCTCGCTGGCTTTGGCTGGAAGGGATGCGGACAAGCTGAGTGACCCAAGTCAAGCAGCCTCATTTCACCCCGCAAAGTGGAGACCTGCTCACTGCCCCTCTGGCTGCCATCAGCTCTAACTTACCTCCCAATTCAAGGGCCTGAGCCCAGGGCTCAATCTGGGCTGTGATGGGTGGGTTAGAGCCTGTGGTCCACAAGATGCTGGAGACAGAGCTGTACTTATAGGAGAGAAGCTCAAGCTTGCAATTTTTAAATGGTCTTTTCAGGGGCAAGGGCAGAGGTCCCCTGGGACATTGCCCATCTGTGGCCTGTTCTCTGCACTAGCAAACAAACAACAGTCTATGGTCAGAGAACACATCACCCTTCATAGCTGATGCTTATGGGACGAAGTGGGTGGGAACATATCTGCCATAGCCACTCCCAGATATTCACCTGTTCCACCCCCAAGAGGAAGGCACTTGGGAGGAAAGGAGGCCCAAAGCAGTGCAGAAAATCAGGATCTGCACTCAGAACCAGAAAGGAACCAACTTACCAGCACACATCAGGGAAAGATCAAGATTTCGCTTGAATGACCTGGAAGTTCCTTAGAATCCAAGCAGAACTCTCTAGAGGTGTTGGTAGGGATGCGAAGGACAGTTATATAATCCGAAGTTTAAAATGATAAAAACCGAAATGCAAATCCAAACAACAATGAGATACTCTGCACCAGTCAGAATGGGTATTATCAGAAAGATAAAAGTAACAAGTGCCCATGCGGGGGGGTACAGAAAGGGAAACTCACCCCTCTCAGTGAGAAGGTAATATTAGTATAGTCATCATGGAGAACGGTTTAGAAGTCCCTCAAAGAGCTAGAAATAGAACTACAGCACCACAAGGTCTGGCAATTCCACAACTAAGAATGCATCTGAAGGAATACAGTCAGTAAGTTGAAAAGAGGTCTGCGCCCCTGTCTTTCCTGCAGTGTTATTCCTAATGGCCAAGCTATGGAATGAACCTACGTGCCCATCAATAAGTGAACAGGTAAGCAAATGTTCTACGTACACACGATGGAATATTAGTCAGCCACAAAAGAAAGAAATCCTGTTTCATGATTATGTAATATACACACATGGATCAAAACATCACTTTATTCTACAAATGAGAGCAATTATTAAATGTCCATTAAAAAACAAAAAGTAAAGTATTAAAAACTCGTTATCAGCTTGCTACATTAACTTTTCTCCTTGTTTTCCCTGAAGCCCTACAGTACACTATAGGGTCTGCACCCAAGGCTATCTGTCTGGGGAAAGTAACCCTACACGTGCCTGGCCATTCATATGGTAGCCAATAATTATTTTAAAGGGTCAATTAAATTAGAACTGGTGTTTTACTTCCTTAAGAGATGGTCCAAAGATAATAGCTCAAGAAAGTACTTATTTTATAGATGCATTCTTTGCCATGAATGTGTCCATCCAAATGAATTAACTAATTGATTTTAAAGGAGATCCACTTGCTGAATTAATTGCCTTTTTCACATAAAAACTCCAGAATGCCACTTTCTTTCTTCACAATACAAAGATCTTGCTAAACCAGACGGCACGCATCAGAGACACAGTAGCTTAATGAAAAGGGAAAAGCTTTTAGCAAAAGGTAAAGATTTAAATAAAACAGTTCAAGTTTAAGCTGTACAGATACTCACAAACAACCACACTGAAGTTAGTCTCTCTGATATTTAATTTTGTTAATCTTCTCAAAAGAGAATACACTAATACATCTCAGCATCAATTTGCAAAAATTAAGCTCAACAGACTGTCTTCAACACAGAAGACAGTAAATGAACAGCTATAAACAGTAAACACACTTAAGAATAGGTATGCCTTTAGAAGGATCTAGGCATATATCTTAATAAATGCAAAGAAATTTGAGGCAAAATGGTAAGGCTTTAGTGGAAAATGTTAAAAGAACATTCTAATAAATAGAAAAAGAACATTCTAATAAATGGAACAAACTATGATGTACAGGGAAGGGACAATCAACATTCTTGAGAAAGCAATTTTGTCCCGAAATTAATCCACAAATTAAATTCAGTTTTAATCAAAATTCTAATGATACCTGGTAAACAGATGCTAAAGTTCACATGGCCAAATAAGAGGCGCACTAGGCAAAGTCATTTTGATGATGCTGTTTAAACAAAAAACAAAGAGGAGAGGAAGAAGGAGGAGGACGGTGAAAGACAGGAGACACCAGCAGCACAGAGTCATTCTAGCGGGAAGTCTTGTTATTAAGCAATCACAGCTGCACAGTATTGGAACAAAACAGAGCCAGAAGAGCCTCACAAAACACAGAAACTTGATATACAACAAAAGTAGCGATGCAAATGATGGGAAAGGGAGATGGGCAATTAATTACCCAGTACGTGGGGAGGGACAGTCGGCTGTCTCTACTAAAAAAGATAAAACTAAAATCCTATCTAATACACACACATACACACACGTGCATGCACGCACACACACGTACACACCACTTTCAAAATGGATTAATGACCTTCCTGAAAATCATAACTTTCCAACATTTGAAAAGAAACATAAGAGAATATTTTTAAAACGTATGAGCAGGTGTGGTGACACATGCCTATAATCCCAGCACTTGGGAGGCTGAGGCAGGAGGATTGCTGTGAGTTTGAGGCCAGCCTGGGCTACAGAGCAAGATTTTGTTTCAAACAAACAAACAAACAGAGAGACAAACTATTTTAAATAAGATACTGAAATCTCAAATGACACAGAAAAACAAAATAAATAAAAAATGATATATCTGATCACATTAAAGTGCTTGTAGAAAAGTCTGCTTGAGATTAGATACCACATAAAAGTTTAAAAAGTTACAGACTGTGTACAGATATGTTAAAACAAAAAAAAACAGAATTTGTGTCCACACCCTATAAAGAGTTCCTATAAAGCAAGGAGAATAAAACACCCCCACCCACTGTTGGACAAAGATTCTACAGGATGTCTCTGGAAGGAAAGTCAGAATAGGCCATAAATACAGGAAAACATGCTCAGCCTTAGCATTTGGAGAAATAAAATTAAAATCATAACAAATCACATGGCAGCTCCACCTGGTAGCAAACATTAGCAAGACCCTGACAGCACACACTGCTCTTTGGGCCAGAATAGGAACTCTTGACACCTTGCAGGTGGCTGGAAACTGGTAGAACTACTTTGGAAGGCTTTTTCGCTATACCTACTAAATTTAAGATCAGTGCATTTTCTCACCCCAAAGCTTTCCATATTCTATTCTACAGAGACTTTTAAACAGTCTTAAATAACTACACACCAGTTATAGCACAGAACTATACATGAGACCAAAATTGAGAAAACAACCAATTATCTGTAACCAAATGGATAAATCAACTGTTTTTGCATGCCGCAGGATATCATATATAATTCAAAGCAAAAAATATTATTCTGAGTGAAAAATTAAATTGCAAAAGGTTACCTACAGCAGGATACCAATGATTTAAATTTTAAAACACACAACAATTCCCTTCATACTATTCATGCATACATACATATGTAGAAAACCTATCAAACATTCATAAAAACAATACACATCAATTGTGGGCTACTATCTACCTCTGGGAAGTAAAAGATAGACAAGACAAGGAAGATTGTAAGATAGGGCTATAGCTGCACTTGTAATGTTTTTGAAGACGATGTAAGGCAACAGGAAGGATGGTAGCGATTATTAATACGTGATGGTGAGGTGAACGGGAATCACTTATATCTTTCTCTGTACTTTTAAGATATGCTGGAAACATGGCTGCTATAGTTTGGGTGACAAATGTTCCCCAAAGGCTCATTTGTTCAGAAGTAGGGCTTTTAGAAGGAGATTAGATAATGAATGCACAAACTGATCAATGGATTAATCCACTGAGGAATTCACAGCTGGATGTACTGCTAGGAGGTTGGCCCTGGATGGAAGAGGTAAATAAAAGAAGCTCAACCTAAAAGTGTGTAGGCACAACCTGGACCCTAAGCCCTTCCTCTCTCTCTAGCTACCTAGCTGTTCTCTCTGCTTCTGGCCTCCATGACATGAGCAGCTTTTCTCTGCCACGCCTTTCAGCCATGGTCACCCTTGGAGACAACCAACTATGGACTGAAACCTCTGAAACCGTCAACCATCACATACCCTTCTTCTTCTCAATTGTGTATGTCAGGTACTTCGTCTCAGCAACAGAATGGTAATCAAGTGCACGGACTATGTTTAAAAAGTTTCAATTTACTACTTAAATGAATTTTGCTTTTAAAAAATTACCACAGCACAGAACTCATCTGACTGAATCAAAATTAGTGGCTAGATTTCTCATCCATTATGATTCTGTAAGGAGAAAGCCAGGACAGATAAATGTATATTTAAAACTAATGTGTTCAAACTTTAAATTAGCCTTGCACAATCCTGCTCTTCTTCTCTCTGTAACAGTCACAATCTTTTTTTTTTCCTCAGAGGGAAATGCTCCAATAAAATCAATCAAATAAAACGTACAAAATGGTAGTACTAGGACAAAGTAAATGTCTCAAAAGTGGCAAAGCTAACTGGAAATTTCTACTAGAATTTTCTATTAACAAATAAAATTATTAAATTTCAACATGATAAAAATTCTACTAGAAGAATATGCTTTTGTCACACTGTAGTGCCACTGTTCCTCGCAGAGACACGCCCCAACATCCTTTGTGGGTGTACTGGAGAGGGCCCTTGAACAACCAAGGCCCCTCACCAGTACCAGCCGGGCCTGTGTGGCGACTGTTCCAGTCCTCCTGTGAAGTGCTCAGTACATGGCAGCACTGGTTCTGAAAGCCATGTTCAAGTCTCAGTGACTTTAGGGTGGAAGGTAAACCTGATCAAGAAAAACTGGAGATAATGCCGAAATACTCAGGAATAAAATCAAAGAGAAAGTATATTTCAGTGGCTGTAGGCTTGCACTGTCCAGCATGTATCCTTCCTAGGAATCACAAGTCCTTGAGCTTGACTGCCCCCAGGGTGTTTCAGGGTTTGTCTTGTTTGTCTTAATGTTTGTAGAAGTTTACATTTTCACATGAGCAGAGAAATCTTTCAGGAAATTGTACAAATTGTAACACTGGGATTTTGCTAACTCCACAAAGTAAATGGAATGGCTGTGTGTATTTTTCTGTGCACTAAGCAGTTATTGCAGGGAGGCGGTTTGTCCCATGAAACACTGAAAGATTGTGCTTGTAAAACTTTCAAGTTTAGGGTTCTGTTTGGAAATGATTTCAATTTAATTGTCAGCTTCTTTCATGACTTACCCATTTTTAAATGTAAGCAACTTTAAAATTTTCTGTTTTAAAATATATTTTTCATTCCATTATTTACTAAATTTAAGTATGTAATTTATATTCTTCTAACAGTTACAATCTTAAAACAACCAAAATGCGGTTTTTAAAAAAGGTGCCCATTAGTCAAGTCAGTGGTTTCCAAGTAATGAAACCATTTTGTTGTCAAATGGATAAGGAAAAAATTTTCCAGTGATGCCTTAAAGCCTAATATAGACAAGGAGGAATCATATTAATATTTGTATGTTTTATGAGCTGAGACTTAGAAAAGCATATTTCATTATTAAGGTAATCATCAGGAATAATTACCTATTAACATAAAAATTCAATAACCAGTATTACAGATGATTCTTATAATAATACACTGAGTTCACAATTTGCATTAGTATTTTGTTGTTTTCCTCCATATGAAGGAAATCTGGATACATTCACAGTGTACTCATACTTCTATTGCTGTCTAGCAAATTTGCATACACCCGCCCAAATTTGCTTACAAGTCAGAAGTCTTGCACTGTCCAGCTGGGTTCTCGGTTCAGGGTCTCCTGAGCTAAAATCAAGATGCAAGTTGGCTCTGAGATTACTTACTGGGACCTCAATAGCCCCCTTCCATGCTTGTACAAGTTGCTGTGGAATTCATTTCCTCTGGCTACATGGCTAGGATCCCTCTTCCCTTGATTCCTGTCTTGCTCCTGGACAAAGACCCCACCCAGGGCCTTACCGGGAGGCCCTCTGCAGGACTGGTGGTGAAAGGAAAAAATCTTCCTGCTTCTCCTGCTTTTTAAGGCCCATGTGATTGGATTGGGGCCACCAGGATAATCTCCCTTTGATTAAGCCAGTGTCAACAGATTAAAGACCTTAATTAGGAAGTGTGATTAAAAACTAAGGAATATACTTAAATTTTAAAAATTACAGTATAAAACACATTGCTGTGAATCCACCTCATAATACCACCCTTCACTTAAAACATACTCATTGTTCTACTTGCTCAAGAAGTTTACAGTTAATGTGTAGAACAATTTATGTCAAATAAAAACAAGGAGTGACAAGCCATCATCCTGCTTCGCTATGCTTGCCATCCTACATGCAAAATTCCTGAATCAACTACGGAGTGTAACAAATCATCTCCAAAGTATGTACACACTTCTGCTTCATGTTGCTTTATTGGAGAGGTTATCTAGGCAGCAAGAGAAAACTAGAATAATGGTGACCATGAAAATGACGGCACAATCTAATTATTATATCACTTCTGATCACAGTGGGAAGAGCAGACATCCTAGGGAACCCATCTGTCACTATCATCTCTGTAAGACAGTTGCTGGCGGAGTATCTTCTGTGACGGAAGTATGTTCTCTTTCCTCTCTCTCCAGCCTTTCTATCTAACTTTCTTATTTTCTTTTACTTCTCCTTTACCATGCTCTCTTTTTACATGTCTATCCCTTACGCTGACCTTGGGTGCCGGGATTCCATCAAATAAATATTTATTGAATACTGTTCTAGACACGAGAACAAAAATGATGAGGAAAAGCTTTGCTTTTGACTTTAGAGAACAAAGAGTATAAGGATATGCTTTTCAAACTGTGGGACACAACCATTAGTCATCGTAAAATCATCCTAGAGAATATTTTTAAACTGTAATGCAAATAGAAAATAGACTAATACTAGACTAATACTATCCATAATAAAATGTCTATCATTTCATGAATCTTTTTAAACCTTCACACATGCATGTGTGATCGCCCGCGTGCGCACACACACACACACACACACACACACATACACACATACAATGTACATATTATATCTTCACTTCACAACTTGGAGAAACAATCTAATAGCTATTCAAGAATAAACCTCATTGGTGAAATGCAAAAAAAAAATATGAACAGGATTGAGCTGAAAAGATTTGCAATTAAGTTTCTAGCTTTGGGGCAGATGATAAGCCTCACAGAGATATTCTTGGAATGAACCTTCTCTACTGATAACTTGAGTTTTGGCTTTTTGCTGCTGTTAGTTTTGTTTGGAAAGGGTGTCCCGGCGTTTCTAGATATCCCAGTCATCTGTGGTAAAAAAAGTGTCTGTCTTTGGAGGAAACTCATGTGTTATTCATTCCGATTCTGAGCACTAGACAGTTAAAACGTTCCAATACTCGAGTCAATCTACTCATTGTTTTAATAGCTGAACTGGAGAACATGGAATTATCATGACCTCTGGCATTTATCTTTGCCTGCAACTCTAGAAGCTGTCCCATCTTACCAAACACAAGCTAGAGGGCCCAAGCAAAACAGTTGGCCGTCTGTAATCATCTTGTTACAGCCTGTATCCAACAGTTAGTGGTAAACATTAAATAACATGTCATAAAACCCACTGACTTTTCTGAGTAATACTGGTGGCAATCACTGACCTCCTCTCTCCAACACCCTTTCAGTTATGTGACTCAACTTAGACTGTCTTTTTCCCTTCATCCTGAAATAAATATATAGGCTTCCAAGTCTTCTCTAAAGGAAAAATACCAAGTGATTTAAAATGATAGCTTCCATCCAATTCTCAAAGTCTAATTAGAAAATTTCAAAACCACCCAAAAATGTTTTGAGAGATTTCAGAAAGTTTACTGTGAATTCAGTTTGAGTCACTAGACTATGAAATGCATCAGGATGGGGAAAGGTGACCCTGACAGAAAAGGGGATTGGTTGGCTAAAGCACAGTTCTAGGGCTACACAGCTCCGGGGGAAAGTGGGACAGTCTGAAGCATCTGTGTGCTCTGGAGGGCCCATTATTTTATTTCAGTCACCCTCCAGGAAACCAACCCTGCCTTCAACTTAAATAAATGAAATGGGAAAACCCAATGTACACTTAAAATAAACATTAATACTGCAATGTTTTTACATTTCTGATTAGAGAAACCAGAGGAATGACATTAAAATAGTTTTAGTTTAACCTTCATGTGTTAGCAATTCCAACATGACTTGGTTCAAAGTACTTTTCCTGTAGGCCAAGATGTCAGCTCCAGCCTTCGCTTGTAGGCGTTGGCTGTCAGCACCTTGCACACAGAATTCTGACTGCAAATAGTTGTGTCCCCTTGTTCCTTGGTGTTGGAAAATGTGTCATGTATGATAACGTGACTATGCTAAGCCTTCCCTTCATTTAATGAGACAGGATGTGTGGAGTATGGGTCGAGGGCAAAGAAGATTCTAGCCTTTGTGGGGACTCTGAAGTATGCATGGAGCTGACAGGTCCCTGTCCTCTGGGATCAGTGCCTTCAGAGAGCCTCTGCCCGAAGTAAAGGGCAAGAAGAGGATAGGCCACCCGAGCACTATTGGATCTTAGCTCCGGGAGAAATAAAACAAAACTGCCTTTTCAGAATAGAGCAAGCACAAAACTTTGGGTAAATCAACTCACAACCACCTTTTGGTTCTTAGAGGTTATGTGCTATAATGAAAACAAAATGGATAATGTTAACTTTGAAACTGTATGACTGTCTGATCATCTACATAATGATGGCTGGTTTGTGTCACAAGGTACCACAGAGTCTACATTGCATATTTCCCTCCCCATCACTATTGCTGGAAATTGGAGAAAATTTCTTACAGTTGACCAACTTCTCTGAAATATGCCATTTTTTTTTAAGTAGATGTTAAATTCTCCGTGGGACAAGGCTTACATATTGTTTAATGACATTTCCTGAAAATTTTTAAAAATTTTGATCAACATCTTAGCACAGTAAAGATGGTGATACGTGTATGTGTGTGTGCATGTGTGTATTTACTTTGGAAAAGATAATCAGTTGTGAGGGACTGAAAACTATCCCTGTTGAGTACTGTTTTAAGACTCTACAAGGATCATTAAGACTGATATATTCACTCTGAAATTTCCCCACTGTGAATCATTTGGATGGGGTAAGTGCAGTCTGGTAACTGAATTAACCAACATCATACATAATTTATTAAGTAGCTAACTGTAGCTTTTATCTTACAAAGAAAACGGCAACGCATAAAATCGACAATCTTTAATCACCTAAGGACTATGTTGAGTGACCCGCACAAGGCACTCTAGGGTGTGCAACACATGGAGTTTTTCCTCCCCTAATTGTAAAACACTTGGAATCCCACTAGGGAAAAAGAGAAATCATCCCGCACATAGTTAAATGTCAATTCCAAATAATAACAAAGGGACCCCAGTCCTGTCTAGTTAAGAAAGGAAAACAAGAGATAACCAACTAAGAAGGGAGTGACTCAAAGCAGCAGGGAAGGCAGTAGAGATTTAGAAAAGGCTGGGATTAAGACACTAATCTCCAAAATTGGGCCAAAGATTATTTAAGGCCCAAGATCAAGGCTTCTTACAACCCAATTTAAGATTGGTAAGGAAATGCTTTGGTTTGAATGTACCCCCCCACACTCTAGTTCATACTCTGGAAACTGAATTCCCAGTGCCTCGGGGGTGAAGGTGAGCTCTGATAAAAAAGGAGCGGGCTACTCTCATGTATAGAGTCCCATGGCCACAGCAGGAGTGGGTCAGCAAGGTTAGGAAGCTGAAGTGTGGGCTTGTTACAAAAGCCAGTCCTGCCAGGAGTGACGGCACATGCCTATAATCCCAGCACTTGGAAGGCTGAGGCAAAAGGATTACCAAGATCATGTTCAAGGCCAGCCTGGGCTATACAATGAGTTCAAGACTTGCCTGAAATATATAGCAAGATCCTTTCTCAAAAGTAATCAGAAAATAAAAATTAAAAATAAAAGCCAGTCCTGCCTTCTCTTGCTGTATCTTTGCTGTGCCCTTCTGCACTTTTCTCTTCTACCATGGATGACACCAGCAAGAAAGCTCAGGAAAGGGGTGGCGTCTCGTCCTTGCACCCTTGCCCCGCCTCCAGAAGCACAAGACACAGATCTCTCTTGGTTATCAGTTACTTCTATCTGTGGTATTCTGTTAAGCCGCTACAGTGGAAGTAAGGCAGGAGAGGGAGGTCACTTCCCAACGTGCAATTACAGATATTCCTCAGTTAAAAACCCACCTTGTTTAAGGACCATTGGGATTTACAGCCAATGCACACTGTTCAGATTTATGAGCCATCTTTTCTTGTACAGATTTGTAAATCTTGTTTATAGAGCCTCAGTGTCTTTCTCGTGTACAGTACATTTTGTTTAGACAGCACTGTAATTTTTGCTGATTGTGATCTACAGTACTATAGTTTTATGTTCTGTGACACATTACAGTACTACATGTAAGAGTTAAGCAAATAAAAGCAAAGTCATCAAGTTGGAGCTTCCTTTGACCATTTCCTTTTTCTCAATATTGTAGCGCACATAAAATATACATTCCTCATTTAGCAACCAATTTAATTTAGCAACTCAGTAATAGCAATGGAGCTTGGTCATTAAACGAGGAATGATTTTTCTCCCAGCTGTGTGCTGGTCACAGACTCAGCTCCCTGGGCCAAGGGGGACTGTCATTTCACCTCTTTCTACTCACCATGTAATCCACTTACTACCTGACCACATAGCAAGAGGGACCCGCGGACACTGGGAAGAACAAAACTCTGGGTTAATAAAGCTACAGGAGCGAGACACAGCAGGTATAGTTGGAAAAAAGCTGAGGCACTATGATTAAGGCTGAGGGAACAACAGCCAGAGAATAAGATGGAAACCACTGACTGGGCTGCCCTGGGAGCCACGATGATCACCAGGTTAATTAAGGAGGTTTCCTGGACTCACTTTCCTGGTGTCTTGGTTACTTTTCTCTCATTGTTGAGACAAAATACCAACACCCAAAATGAAGGAAGGAAAGGTTTATTTAGCTTACAGTTTGTGGAGGTTTCAGTCCATCTTGGCTGGTTCTGAGGCAGACTGGCACAAGGCAGAGGGCAAATGTTCTGGGCAGCAAAGCACAGCAAAAACAACCAGCAAAACGGAAGAATGGCAGCAAGCAGTCTCTTTTCTTTTCTTACATTGTAAACAGGCTACCCCCACCCAGGGGGCGTGTAGCTCTCATATAATCTCCATGTTCTTCTCTTCCACAGGCTCAGGATATACACAAAGTAAGCACCCTGGCTTCCTGCTGAATCATTCAATCATTCGGCTAAACCTCTAGATTTCCCAAGTTGACACAATGTATCAACCATAACACCTGGCAACAGCAGAAACCAATGAGAATGTTGGCCAATTCATGAAGCACAGAGGGGATACTTGTTTTCCAGATAGTAAGAATTCAAAGTGGGGCTTTTCCCCCTATGCAAGACTAAAGGAAAAGACCCCAGGGGATAGTCTCACTTTCAGTGGGGCTGGTTCAAACACAGTTCCTGCTGGGCATGGTGGCACACACCTGTAAGCCCAGCACTTGGGAGGCTGAGGCAGGAGGATTGTTGCAAGTTTGAGGTCAGCCTGGGCTACATAGTGAGTTCAGGGGCAGTTTGAACTATAGAGCAAGACCTTGGCTCAAAAACAAACCAAAAAGAACAGTTTCAGGACCACCTGTGCTTGTTATAAATACCTGAGCCTCAGAATTCACATCTTAGATCTGTCAGTTTCAGAATTATAGCTTTGAAATATAGAGATCCTGTGGATGAAAATATCAGTGCTTTGCTATCTAAAAAACAATGCACTGCAGAAACTCTGTAAATACCCTAAAAATCACCACACTGCATAGTTTACATACTTAGATTTTAGGGGGTGTGAATTATATCTCAGAAACAATGTTTAAAAAACAAAGGGAAGAGTTCAGATGCTTCACAAAACAATTTTCAATGTGCCTGGAATCAGATGGATCAAATTATAAACCTAAATGACTCAAAAATGCATCCCCAGTGATCCTCCAATCACAGATCTTTCAGCCACTCGGCAGTTTTCAATTCAGCTCTACACTAAAACCTCTATGGGGACAAGGACTGCATCCTAGGCATCTCTTGCCCCAGCACATACTAAACTGTCAAATCTGGACAAATAAATTTCTCACCCTTACACTCCCTTTCAACTATTACAGGTATTTTCTACTTATTGTTTCCATAGTACAATTTACATTTATCTACAAGTAAAACTTACATTTAATTTTTTTTTTTTTTTTGGCGGTACTGGGGATTGAACTCAGGACCCTGCGCTTGCTAGGCAGGCGCTTATTCCACTGAGCTATATCCCCAGCTCCAAAAACTTACATTTAAAATGAGGAAAGTCTGAATTCTAAACTAACTTCAAAGAGGAATTTTAAGTTGTATGTAAGTCAGACAGGCAGGTAATCAAGTATAAATATTAACAATATAAATATAAATGGACAAATTTATCAAGAAGACGTCACTTTGGAAATAAAATAGGCAATTTTATTCACCTGTGAGTTGTCAGAGACATAATAGGGAGTGTTTTGAAGACTAACATTCCAAGACTGTTAGGTGGTCCTATTTTCTCCTTGGAATCAGAAGTGCTACCAGTACTTATTGTCAGTCTCTGTGTGTATTTCAAATAACTCTTTAATTATTTTTTTGTTTTCTGTTTGTCTGTTTTTTGACACAGGGTCTCACTATGTAGTTCTGGGGGACTTGAATTCACTGTGGAGCCCAGGCTACCCTGGAACATACAGCAGTCGATCATCCTATCTCAGCCTCTTGAGTGTCACAACAGAGGCCAAGTTTGGTCACAGGCAGGACAAAAAGAATTCGGCAGCAACATATAGGAAGAAGGTAGGCTTTGAGGTGTCAGGAGGAGAGGACAGGACAAAGGTGGAAGGACAAACATTTAGAGTGGGACCCAGACAAGCTGAAGGGACAGGGCAAAGCGAAGAGTAGTATTTCCTGTGACCCACCTTTGTTGGTGAGAGCCCCTCTGGGGCACCCAGGCCAGCCAGCAAGTGGGTATGTGGATAGGCCACGCCTGTATGAGGGGTGGCATGCTAAGGAAGCCACAGTGACTTCCCTGGAACCTCAGGGAAGAATCTTAGATCTTTTACAAGAGTCAAAAAACAAAACAGGGAATGTTGCTCAGTTAGGAAATTTTTCACTTCCCTAGGCTTACATTTGTTCAATTAAAAATGTCCATTATAAACACATATGAAGAACCAAATAATTAATAACACTATTCTAATAGGGAACCTAAACACCCCTCTGATGCAAAGAGACAGGTCAACTAGACAAAAACTCTGCAAAGGAATAACAGAACTGAACCAAAGGTGTGAACAAATAGACTTAGTAGATTTTTACAGAGTGTTCCACCCCACAATATCAGAATACACATTTTTCTCAGCTGCACCTGGGTCTTTCCCTAAAATAGACCACATTCTAGCCCACAGAGCATACCTATCTAAATGCAAAACAATTGATATTATCCCATGCATATTATCTGACCACAGTGCAATGAGATCGGAAATTAATGACAGAGGGAACTCGAAAAACCCCACAAACACTTGGAAATTAGACAACAACCTCCTGAGTAACCAATACATCACACAAGAAATTAAAGAAGAAGTTAAAAAATACCCACGAACAAATGAAAATGCAAATACAACCTACTGGAATCTGTGGGATGCAATGAAAGCAGTCCTTAGAGGGAAATTTATAGCGATGAACTCACATATAAAGAAAAGCAAGTCAAACCAAAAGCCCAAAGAAGGAAGGAGATTATAAAACTCAGGGCAGAAATTAATGCAATTGAGATGAAGAAAACACTACAAAAAATAAATGAATCAAAGAGTTGCTTCTTCAAAAGAATAAATAAAATTGATAAACACCTAGCCAATCTTATTAAAAAAAGAAAGAATTCAAATTCATGCAATAAGGAATGAAAAGAATGAAATCACTACAGATCCCACAGAAATTCAAAAGATCATTAATACCTACTTTGAATATCTTTACTCCCACAGGATAGAAAATTCAGAAGAAATGGACAGATTCCTAGAAATGTACGAACAACCAAAATTGAATCAGGAAGATACAAAAATCCTGAACAACCCAGTATCAATTAATGAGATTGAAAATGTCACTAAAAACTTACCGACAAAGAAAAGCCCAGGCCCTGATGGATTTATAGCAGAATTCTATAAAACATTCAGCAAAGATTTAATGCTAACAAACCTCAAACTTCAATGAAACTGAAAAGAAAGCAATTCTCCCTAACTCATTTCTGGAGGCAAGTATTACACTGATACCGAAACATGAGAAGGACCCAACTAAGAAAGAGAACTATAGGCCAATCTCCCTAATGAACATAGATGCAAAGATAATCAATAAAATACTAGCAAATAGAATGCAGCGAATCATAAGGAAAATTATATACCATGACCAGGCTGGGTTTATTCCAGGAATACAGGGATGGTTCAATATTCGCAAATCAATTAATGTAGTACATTATATCAACAGAGTCAAATACATAAACCACATGATCATCTCAATAGATGTGGAAAAAGCTTTTGATAAAGTCCAAACGCATTCATGTTAAAAACCCTAGAAAAAATAGGAAGAGATGGCCTTTACCTCAATCTGATCAAAGCCATCTGTGACAAATCAATAGCCAACATCATACTAAATGGACAAAAACTGAAAGCTTTCACTTTAAACTCAGGAACAAGACAATGATATCCACTGTCACCACTCCTATTCAACATAGTTCTGGAAGTATTAGCCAGAGCAATTAGACAAGATAGAGAAAGAAAAGGAATACGAATAGGAAAGGAAGAAGTAAAACTATCACTATTTGTAGATGACATGATTCTTTACATGGAAGACCCCAAAAACTCCAGAAGAAGAAGACTCCTTTAATTAATAGACAAATTCAGCAGAGCAGCTGGATACAAAGTCAGCACCCAAAAATCAATAGCATTCCTAAACACAAACAACAAACAGTCTGAGAGAGAAATTAAGGAAACCATACCTTTAACAAAAGCATCCAAGAAACTGAAATATTTAGGAATCAATCTAACAAATGATGTAAAAGATTTATTCAATGAAAACTACAGTACTCTGAAAAAAGAGATCGATGAGGATTTCAATAAATGGAAAAACATTCCCTGCTCATGGTTAGGAAGAACCAACATTGTGAAAATGGCCATACTACCAAAATTGTTATACAGATTTAATGCAATTCCCATTAAATTACCATTAGCACACATCAAAGATCTAGAGAAAACATGCCTTAAATTCATCTAGAACCAGAAGAGACCCAGAATAGCAAAAGCAATCCTGGGCAACAAGGACAAGTCAGGTGGAATCACAATCCCTGACCTGAAATCATACTACAAAGCTACTGTAGTAAAATCAACCTGGTATTGGCCAAAAAACAGACCTGAGGATCAATGGAACAGACTGGAAGATGCAGCCATAACCACAAACACACTCAGCCACCTAATATTTGACAAAGGGGCCAAACAAACTCACTAGAAAAAAGATAGCCTGTTTAATAAATGGTGCTGGAAAAATTGGCTTACCTCTTGCCAAAGACTGAAAATAGACTCAAGTCTATCACCATGCACCAAACTCAAGTCAAAGTGGATCACAGATCTCAATATTAAAACAGAAACTCTAAATCTATTGGAAGATAAAGTAGGTAAAAATCTTGAAGACAAAGGAGTAGGCAGAGAGTTCATGAACAAAAATCAAACTGCAAGGGAAACACTTCAAAGAATCAATAACTGGGACCTCATCATACTGAAAAGTTTTTTCACATCTAAAGAAATCACCAGCAAAGTGAAAAGAAAACCCACAACTTGGGAAAATATCCTAGCTGGCTGTCCCTCGGACAAAGGTCTTATGTCTAGAACATACAAAGAATTAAAAAACATGAACCCGTCCAAATTCAAAGACCCAATCCAAAAATGGGCATCTGAGATGAATACATACTTCTCAGATAAAGAAATACAAATGGCAAATAAATATATGAGAAAATGTTCCACATCTTTAGTCATTTGAGAAATGCAAATAAAAACAACATTGAGATTTCATCTCACCCCAGTAGGATTGGCCAGCATTAAGAAATCATCCAGTAACAAATGCTGGCGAGGCTGTGGAGAAATAGGAACTCTTCTGCACTGTTGGTAGAATGTGGACTGGTGAAACCACTGTGCAGATTGGTTTGGAGATTCCTTAGCAAACTTGGTCTAGAGGTCCCATTCAACCCAGCTATTCCCCTTCTGGGTATTTTCCCAGAAGATCTGAAAGCATCATATCACTGCGATATATGTGCACTCATGTTTATAGCAGCACAATTTGTAATAGCTAAATTGTAGAAGCAACCCAAATGTCCATGCACAGAGGACTGGATTTTTTTAAATGTGGCATTTTTATATGATGGAATATTACTCAGCTTTGAAAAAGGACAGATTTGGGGCCTTTGTAGGCAAATGGTCACAACTGGACACCCTACTCATAAGTGAAATAAATCAGAGGTTCATGTGCAGGCAGCATATTGTATCACTGGTATAGGAATCTGAAGGTGGGAATGTGGATTGAGGGGTGTGAAGGGAATCTGCTCAAAGGTAGGGAGCAGGTGGGATGAGGGGAGGAGGAAAGGGAAGAAAAGGACAGATATGTATCTATGTGTGTATATGCAGGATGGCTAATCTGGTGCCACTATTGACCTGTGTCGCTTTATGGTAAGGAACAGTTCATGATTGTTTGATTAAGATTGTATGTCTATATGTGATTTTAGAAACATGCACTTTGAAGTTATCAATGTGTGGTGCAGCAGCCATTGCTGATTCCCTGTCGCTTTATCTGTAATTCATTTTTGATTGTGCTGCTCTTGTGCTACTTTATGTCTTTTTGTTAATGTTTTCCTTTTTGTTGTTGTTGTTGTGTTGTTGTTTTTTGGTTTTCTTTGTTTGTTCATTTTTTATACTTTTAAAAATAAAAAAAAACAAAGTTAAAAATGCCCATCATAGACTGAATCACAAAGATGATCAGAAAGGAGTTTCAGTTAAGGGAAAGAAGGCAGGTCTTCTCACAGGAGTACACAGAGACCCGAAATGGAAAAGCAAGATGGAAATCCAGACCAGAAGCTTTCTCTCTCCATGTCTGGCCTTTACCTTTCTAATTTCTGAGTCTGGATCCATCATGGAGACAGAACTAAATTTCCCACAGTAATTTCTCCTGGGGGAAGGTACATATATCTCAGGCAAAACACAGTCCTGTCAGCCCAGAGGTTCTGGGAACTTCGGGGGCTTTGTGACAGTCCAGTACACTTATGAAACAGCAAAGACAGGAAAGACCTCTCCCTAAAATGATCCCACTTCCTCCCAAAGGCCCTAGGGCTGGCTGTGCAAAGAAGACCCGGATGAGGCTTAGCTTATCTCTGGGATTAGAAGATAAGTAACGCATGGAAGTGAGACACTGCTGCTACATCGCTCTACTTCGTGTATCCTGGAATCACAGCAGAAAACCTCCACCATCCACAAGTACTGTACCTGCCTCAGAACAGTTCCTCCAACATGCCCTATACTTTCTGGAGACCCACCTTTCTGCACACGGAGGACTAAACAGAGTAAAGCAATTTTCCCTTTTGCCTGAAAGTGACATTAACAATATGAATGCAGTCGTACTATGACAGACAATGGCACGATCCATAGCAAAGGCAAAGACACTGAAAATCCCTGGTGAGTGGAAGATCAGTACCTGGTCCAACTTCCCCCGCTTCACCCACATGAGGAACCTACAGGCTGAAACTGGGAACCAGGTCTCACAGCCTGTAACTTCCTGTGTTTAATTTCTTGAGGTAACTTTCATTAGGATCCCCCGGGGCTGACATCAGCAAAGACATGGCAACGTTAACAGATGAGTGGCTGGCGGTGATGTGGAGGAGGTGATATGGAGAGCTCTGAGTCAAATCCACCTGGGCTGAAGCCTCATCTTAGCCCCTTCTGATCCATGTGACCTACACAAGCTAACTTGCGGTAAATTCTATCTCACTTCCCTATTAAAATGAAAGACAATGCCCACATCTTTAGATTATGATGGCAGGACTAAATCCTGAGCACTCTCTCCCTACAATTTTTTTTTTTACTATTTGTTCATGTTTATGACACATAATGAATACACTCACAATGGGGAATTGGTACATGAACATACTGCATGTTGATCCTTTTTACAATTCTTAATCAAAAGAAACTCCACAGAAACACAAAATTTACTTTTTAATTTCTATTCTCTCTCTCTGTCTCTCTCTCTCTCTCTCTGATATCACATAGCTATGTATGTTTCATGGACAGAACTTGCACATCCATGAATCTTAACTTTCTCCATGGCATTCATGAGGTATGTTTGTGTACAAGGCTACTTAATGTGACATTTTCCCCACTGCACTGAAAAACCTAAGTCAAACCTTAATAAGCAAATGAAGTATTGCTGAAAATGGGTTTAGATAATCTGAGAAAAATAGGATAGGTGTCTTGCTGAGAACGTTAGACGACAATCACAAGCACCCCTCAGTCACTACATCTTCGTAGGCTGGAGCTGAGCTGAAGAATTCAACCCCTTTGACATGAAAGATGATTTCCATCTCTGGTAGAGAGAGCAAGACCATCTCATGTGCAAGTGAAAATCAGTTACTGACAACATGCACAAGTTTCAAAAATTAGTCACTGGTTACCACGGTGATACAAACATTACCCAATAACTCACTGGGTTGTAAGTAACCAAGAGTATGCTAACTACATTATTTTAAGTGTAGAAAAAGGTCTCTATTTTTTAAGAATACTTGCAAGAAACTAGATGGACTGAATCAGCAGGCCCAGGAGAGACCAGATCTGGCTCCAAGAAGCCAGAATTCACCCTTGCCTCTTGTCCTGTGTATGCTCAGTCCTGTGTGTTACACACACACACACACACACACACACACACACACACACACACACACACACAGAACTGAGCCAAGCAACAGCTGCAAGAGGACATGACATTGTATTTACAAACAAAAGGGCTGTGATGGGGAAGCTGAGTGCTCTTACTCTCTCAACTCCTAATAAAATAATTTCTGCCACCACTCATGGAAGACTAAGGACCTAAGGCCAGATATAGGTGACCAATCTCTGTGAAACTCAACTTTTCTTTAGAATTTCTCAAGCAAAACAGGATTTCCCAGAAAATGACTAAGATACCTTATTAAATAAAAAATTGACCCTTGTTCTCAGTGGTTCGAATTTTCTGAGTATATATGAATTTTAATTAGGAAAAAGGCAGCATCATCATACATGATATTTTTAATTTTTAAATTATTCCAAGAACCAGTGAAGAGGGCACAAGCATTCATAATCAAACTCTGTGATGACTTCTGCCCCAGTGCACCATACTGGTAGCCAGCAGCCTGCTTTCCAGAGCGGAGCCCCCTGGGTGTGTCCCCTGAGGGCACCTCAGCATCCTGCTTCAGAAGACAAACCCTAGGACACAGCCAAGGACTCTGCAGTGTAAATCTCTGTGTAGAGATTTGAAAATCTATGTTTTTTAGTTTGTTTTGTTTTATTTCATTTGTAGTACTGGGCATTAAATCCAGGATCTTTTCATGGAGAACAGCCCCAGCCCTTTTTAACTTTTGTTTTAAAATTTTGAGATAGAATCTTGCTATGTTGTTAAACTGCTCATGTTGGGCTCAAACTTGCTATCTTCCTGCATCAGTGTCCCAGGACACTGGGATTCCTGGGAGCCACCACTCCCAGCTAAAATCTGTAAAGCCCACATTTTCTAAAGTCTGAAAATCCTATCCTTACTGATCTCCAGTAAGGAGAGGTGTCCAGACCATGGTGACAAGAGATATATCAGCCAGTAAGGAACACAAACCAGGTTACTTTAATCAAAGGTTGGGCTACTCCTGACTGAGTGGCTTTTTGACCACAATCCAGGACACAACTCCAGTACAATTTATACACATTGCATATGTAGGTGAGTGAAACATACATTTCACAAACAACACAAGTGATACAGTCTCTGAATTATTCTCCTTTTCAGTGCTGGAGAAGCTAAATGAATTGATTCTCATACCCATGGTTAATTAATTAAACCATGGCAATACAGCTAACTGCTAACGTGCAATTCTTATTTACATCTGCTTTATCCCAAAAATAACACGTGGAATTTGTATAAAATAAAAGACAGCTATTAAGAAAATGAAACAAAGGGAAAATAAAGACAGGAAACTGAATGTTCACGGACTGAATCAAATGAATCAAAGGTAAACTTAATGCATGCAACCACAACCTTCCAGGAAATCTAGTCCTCTCAGTCATCCTCAGCTTTCTAGCCATGAATGTGGAGAGCAAAACGAGAAGGTATGGAATGCCCAGTGTCCATTTAGGAGAATGAAGCAATTTCCAAGCAGCTTTCTGAGGCCTTAGCCAGCCCACTGCTGCTCAATGAAGGCCCATCCACCCTCTAGCCTGACAGATGAGGCACAGGTGGGAGCAGAACACTCTTACTCTTCTCCCTTTCACCACCACTGCATTCATGGATAAAAGCATAGCCACTAAACTGGGCGTGGTGGTACACTATTGGAAGCTGAGGCATGAGGCTTACAACTTCAAGCCCAGTCTGGGCAACTTTGTGAGACCCTGTCTCAAAACTAAAAAAAAAAAAAAATTGCTGGGGATGTAGCTCAGTGTGAAGATCCTAGGGTCAATTCCTAATACCACACACACACACACACACACACACACACACACACACACAAACACACACACTACAGCTACTCTTGGGACCACTGCTTGGCACCCGCTGGGACAAAGTAAGTGCACCAGGACCTGAGGTCACCGAATGCTCCCTTTTTCCTTCTCCCAGAGCACTGCCACTCATTTCCAACTCAGCACCAGCCACCCTGCCTAATGACACTGAGCCGCTCCTCTCTGCTCAACGGAGGCAGTTACCATTTCCTATGCATCTCAGCGAGTTCTCTCTCAAACTGGGCCAGATACTAAACAGAGGAATTTCCAAAAGACAAATTAGAAAAGCACAAGATCTAAACTTGCTTCTTAGCTATAGGGTCATGGATATAGCATCAGCCTAGCCATTTGACCTCAGAGACTCAGGTTCTTATCTGTTACACACACACACACACACACACTCACGCACACATGCACTCACACACACACAAAATACTTTCACATCACAGATTAGACTTGAAGAAAAAAAATCACCTGGCTCAATTTCTGCTGTGCAGTTGGTGTTCAATATAGTTCCCTTCCCCCAACAGGGAGCACTCAGATACTAATTTTATTTCCTCCAGGGCCACTGTAGTCTTCAGAATCTCTCCATTTCATCTGAACTTACAAGAAACAGTAAAGTCACCCAAGAAGAAAGCTGGTCTCAAAGAGTCACAGAACACTCTCAGTGCCCACACAATGCCACACTTCAAAAGGTGTCTTGTCATTGTCTCAAACACTTACAGCAAAAAATTTAAAAATGGGGGAGGAAAAAATATCCAAGAAAAGAGAGCTAAGTCGTTAAGGATCAAATTGCTTAAGCAAGCAGCAAGAAAGAGAGGTCATTAACGTATTCACCGTTAGAATGCAAATGCAGTTTGCTCAACAGGACTGGGAAACATATTTGGGCTTCACTATTGCACTGGTTAAGTATCAGCTTCTCAGTAGTAAAGCAGCAGTTGTTTGCATTACAGACCCTATGTTTATGGAAGGCAAAGACGTAACATTTAGGTCAGCATGTCTAGTCTTGAACTGAGGAACCATCAGCCGTGATTTACTCAAACATAGGTTTCTCAGATTAAATAACATGGTCAACCTACCTTTTCTGTGATATAGAAGTTTGAGCTATCAGCATGCTGCAGTGCGAAATATTCATGGTTTTCAAGAGACCACCTTAAAAATGCAAACATAAACTGATCAGAACAACAAAAACAGTCATTTTCATTTCTATTAGTTTTATAGAATTAGATAAATTAAATAGCCTGTGATTACAATCAGGATAGTCCTCACATAAACCAAACAACATCTCCCAAAACAGAATGGCACCGGCCCGCCCTCACTAATGTGAGATCAGTCATTTCATATGGAAATGTTCCAGGCTTCTCCTAACACTCAAGGCTTTCATCTTCACGTCTTGAGGTGAGAGATCTAAATCCACATTGTAACAGTCTTTCCTATTTTGAAGGACTGAAGCAGAGAGAGGAAAACAAAGGAAAAGAATGGGGGCAATTTACATTTTTGATAACTAGCCCATTTCAATTGGCTCCAAATTGGAGAGAGTTCCCAACTGGTACATTAGATGCAAACTGGAAAACTCCAAGTATTCCAGGTCTTATATAAATTTCAAGTAATGTAGTATTCACAGCCTGCTTTGTAAATCAAAAGATCTCTTGCAAATTTCATATGTGCTTTCCTTTGGATTGCAGAACAGCTGAAGAGAAGTAGGAAAGCCACATTAGCGTGAAATTCCACGTGGCAGCGACACTACCCACATATGTTAGTAGATGCTTTAAATTTGTCCACCTTCTGTGGAGACCTCAGGGTTCCTTCCAGTTTACACCACATGGGGTCTGTATCTAACCTCAGGAGCCACTAGACTGTTTCCTGCTAGGTGGCACAAAAGGAGCACCACTTTCTAGACTAAGTAAAGCCAACCCAACGTGCTCCTCACCCAGCCACTTCACACTTGTGCCCTGGCAGGGCTATTGGCAAAATTTGGGTGGAAAAGGATATGTAACCTTCAAGTGATATTTCTTAGCTATTTGGCCAGGTCAACTGGTGAGTTATGAATAATTTGTAATTAAGATTTATTTATGATACAGTGAATAGTATTTGCCATCCCACTGGAAATTTTACCTGCCAAATTATAAGCCTTCATGCTTTAGATGAACATGAAGCAACACTTACCCATCACAGACTTCCTTTATTATTGCAGACAGTGGTTTTTTCTGCAAAATAACAAAAAGGGAAATACTATGCGTGAGTTTCACTTCATCATTCTGTTTTGCTTTTTTAAAAAGAAGCCATCTATTTTTAAAAAGTGGCAAGGAGAATCTATTCTTAGCTGTTACCAATGAAAGCCTTACTCTTCTGAAGGTAAGAATGTATTAGCCATCACTACCAAATGTATTAAGGATGTATTGCCCTTGTGGTCCTTTTTCCTATACTCAACACTGTTAATAAACAAAATATGCATCATTTTTAGCTTTGCCTTATTAGCATGAGGATGACAGTATAGCTGTGTCCAAATACCTACCAGGCAATGGGAGGCTGCAAGGGGAAGGTGTACCCAGAACCCCTCCCACAGAGCATGCATCTGGTCCATAACCTTGTGGCTTGGACTCATGGTGTTTTTATGAGAATGTGTAGCAAATGCAATGTGAAGCATTGCAAAACTGTTCCTACAAAGTACATAGAATTCTTCTTCCAAATGTGACCCTGATAAATGCCAATCACGCAGCAGCTTGAGCCAGACACACTTGGGTAATTTGACCATGACACCATGTGCCATGTTATCAACTGGCAGGTGACTGCAGCTGTGTTCTTGTCCTGACAACCACAGTTGTGCACCACCTGCCCCACCCCCCACATAGAAGGAATGCATGGAAGAGACACCCTGGCTTGCCCAGAGATGCCGAAACTCTTTCTGCTTTGGATGCAAACAGACGCTGTCTCCTGGGATAAAGACGGGTGTATTGACCAAAATAACAAATCACAGACAAGAAATGGAGGGGGAAGAGAGGACAGGCAATCAGAAAAGTACAGTGTGGGGTCCTGGATTTAAATAGCTATCTGTGGATCTAGGTGTGCTGGTGCACACCTGTAATCCCAGTACTCCAAGAGGCTAGGGCAGGAAGATCTTAAGTTCAAGCTTCAAGCCCAAGCTGAGCAACTTAGCAACTGAGTGGAACCCCATCTCTAAATTAAAAAGTTTTAAAAAGTTGGGGAAGTAGTTCAGTGTGAAAGTCCTGGGTTTAATCCCCAGTACTGCAAAACAAAACAAAAATAAACAAACAACAAAATAAGCCATGGTTTACTCCCGTCCCTCTGAAGGGCAATAAGGGAGCTGGAAAGAGATTCTGAACCAGGCAGGCCAGCTCAGATCCTACCCGTGTCCACTTGTCTGAAGTATAACCTATTTTTGCAGTCCACCATTTCATTTTTGCAGTCTGCCGAACCCCAACTAGTTTATGTGTAAAATGGTAACAGGAGCTGTGCACTTCTCAGAAGTGTTAGGAAAATTAAGCTATTTTAAATTAAATAGGAATTAATTTTACAAAGCCTAAGCCTCCTTAAAGGATGAGGCCTCCTTGCCCTCCTGTGTCAGCTGAAAGCTCTAGTCCTCCATTGAGCTTTGCCCCTGGGATCCAGGCCCCAGAGCACGAAGTTGTTCTGTCTGCCCCATTAGTGAATCCAAACACTGTCCCCATGGTCCCCCACGAGGGCTTCTCTAGCTCTGGGTGAACTCCCACAACCATGACCTCCCCCCACCAGCCACTTCCTCAATCCCATGGCTACCTCTGCCTACCACCGTGAATACAGTGGGCGCCGAAGAGCGAGCAAAATAGTTTCTCTTTTTTCCCTTTTTTAAAGTTGTTTTAATTTACTTAAGTATTTTAATATATTTTCCCTTTTAGTTGACTCACAGCAACTGTACATAGTTACGGGGTACAATGTGACATTTCAATATATGTTTACCAGACATAATGATCTGATTAGGGCAATTGGCTTATCTATCCCTTTGGACTTGTATGATTTTTTGTTATATGTTAGGAACATTCAAAATCCACCCTACTACCTATTTTGAAATATTCAATTAATTGCTGTTGACCACAGCTAATCTCCTGTTCTGTATAACATTACAGTTCATTCTTCTGGGGCCAGGGTGTAGCTCAGCGGTGAAGCACATGCTTAACATGCTTGGGCCTTGCATTTGACCCCCACTACCAAAAATAAAGTTATTCTCTTTGCCCCACTACATCTCCGTACCCACTGACTGTGTTCTCTCCATCATACCCTTCCCACGCTCTCTCCTTTATTCTCCATTTCCTTGAGATCAGTATTTTAGCTTCCATATAAAGTGAAAACATGCAATACTTGTCTTTCTGGGTTGGACTTCTTCACTTAACGTAACATCCTCCAGAAGAACCCAGATCAGATAGGAACAGAACGATTCGGGGGTATTCTGCACAGCCTGAGTCAATCTCCTTTTGAGTAATATTAGAAAAAGTCATGGGGTCTACAGTGAAGTTGCATGGCACAGAAGTCCTTGGCCTTGGTGGGGATATTCCACTGTTGCTGGCTCTAGCTGTGAGCTGAAGGGCAAATATGTCCTCATAGGCAAACTGCAAAGGAACGCTAAGAACGAACATTTTCCTGTAAGATGAAGATTTTGCTTTTCTAGCTATGCAAGATCTCCCAGGACACCATATGGGATGGAACCCTGTTAGGGAGTCTCCAAGCCCTAAATATGACTCTTGTCGAAAGCAAAGCATGACACCAGTGCTAGATTTGGTCTTGAGTTTCATTGCAGCTACAGATCAGGCCAAAAAGGGATTACTGAAGTAGGTCAAGGTGTGAAAAGCAATTATTCCCAGAATGACACTTCTTAGCTGAGCACCCTCAGAGAGTGATTTGGGTTTTAATTCAAGCCTGATTCATAGATACAGAAGCTAGGCAAGAGAGAAAAATTTCTCAGGTACTATTTTATCTAGAAGATCCTGAAGTCAGGGAGATGTATGAAAGGAATAAAAACCATGGAAACACAGAGCTTGGAGACTTAATAAAGATCAAGAAAAACTAAACCACAGATGGAAAGGAATGATGGTAAGCGAACACCTTTAGCACAGCTGAGCTGATTAAAATGAGAGTCATGTAAAAACAGAGCTGGCTCCGTGGCCCTCTCCCCATCCCTTCCCACATCTGATCCATTCCACTGAATACCCTTTCGTAGCTCTCTCCTTCCCTTTCCCATCAGCTGTGTTTGACATTGTTACTGCCTCTATTTAAATACCCTGCTTCAGAGTTTCTACAATATGAGGTGTGATCAAAATATACAGTAAATGTTTAATTTTTTTAAAAAAACTTATTACATTAAAATACACATTGCCATGAACCCCACCCAAAATACTCCCCCTCACTTGCAATACGTACACTTAGCCCATCGTTTTTGCTAACTTCTGAAGCCATTCTGGAAGTACTCTTTCATGAGTGTCTTTATAAGGTACTATAAAAAATAACAGAGAATGCTACTGCCTGGTGCCACGAAGAGAAAGACAAGCTTATGAAAACATAACACTGTCGTGTTTTCACTGGATCTGGCACTGTGCAACTTCTGGCTCTTCCTCAATAACCAGGGAAAATAAAAGCTTTGAATCCACTTGGAACATTGAGGCAGCTACGACAGCACAAGCAAAGAAAGACACTCATGAAAGAGGACTTCTGGAACTGCTTCAGAAAGTGGCAAGGATGATGGGATCAGTGTATTCAAAGCAAGAGAGAGTGCTGAGGGCAGGCATCAAGAGTAATGTGTCTTTTACTGTTTTTTTTTAATTTAAACATCCACTGTATTTTTCAATCACACCTTATATATCTAATCACACCTTATATTATATATGTAATATTACTCAAAACATTCACTGTATTTTTCAATCACACCAATATTTATATCCAAGTCTTCCATAAAGTCCAAGAAATAGTTCACAGCTCCTCTTTTACCTCTAGCTTCCTAGTTTCAAATTTCTATTTTTGTCTTCTCTGCTTTTTGGTTTAATCAGCCAGTCCTGGTGGATCTCATCCACTTTAACTGTTCTAAGTCCACAGTGCTAATCCCACTCACTTGCAAATCTCTCACTGACAGAAACTTTCAACTATTCTTCAGACAATTTATTAAATGTACAAGCAAAAACCACCACTCTTGCTACTCCCTAGTGAGCATCAGGCCCCCCTTCCCCACCATGCCCTGTCAGGACTCCCCTGCTCTCACTGAGACACGGTTGCCCCCAGGAAGCTCATCAAGGGTCACCTCTTCACTCTTTTATCCAGTTTCCTACCAGGTTATGCAGACATCCCTCTCCTCTCCTACACCTCCTCTGAACTCCTGCCTCCCCTCATCCCGCCTCCCACTCTCTGATGACTTGCAACACAACCCTCTGAACTGCAGCCCCTTACTAGTAACCACTGCCATCAATCTCCTGTCATGCGCTCTGCTGGCAAATGAACGCCAACTCGTCTCCATCTGCTCCTCAACTCTGCCGCTACCTTTCTGTGTTCCTCCACTTGCAGCCCAGAGAATTTGTCCTTGTTTTCTCCTCCTCCCTCACTCTACTGTGAGATCTGGTCATTTACAAAACACCAGCTCTTGTCATTACATCCTCCACAGCCTGTTTCTCCTTCCCCAAACTCTCCCACCACCACTGTTCTCAGGACGCCACCCCCGGATCCTACAAATAAGTCTCCGCACTGCCAGTCTCGCAATCCCCCGTTAACTACAGTTAGCATCCCCATTACAGCTGCTGTCTCTAGGCACATATCCCTCACCCCCCCCATGAGAGACGTAATTATTCTCTTTGCATTTAGCACATTAAATGAATCACTCCCAGGGACTTTGTGTACCCAACTTTTCTTCTTGTTCCTTGAGAACAAGGCATCTTAATTCATCTCTGTGACTGTCCTCATCCTCACTCCTCAGTTCTAGCTCCCAGAGAATCTAAGTGCTAGCAGAATCTAAGCCGAAACTCAATACATTTCTGTTAAATGAAAAACCCACCCATTAAGTAACTGTCCTTCAAAATACAAACATAGGGACTGAAGGTGTGGCTAGGTGGGAGAGTGCTTCCCTAGTATGCCCAACGTCCTAGGTTCCATCTCCAGCATTGTAAAAACTAGAATAAAATATAAAAATCAAACCAAAAAGAGTGCAGACATAGAGCCAACTATTTTAGCTGGATAGATCAGATGTTTCCCACTTCATTTCACATATACTCCTGCTGGGTGTCTCCAAGCAGCTGCTGGCCATTCCATGCCAGACACGTGACAACTCTCACTGCCCCCTGCAGAATAGCTCTCCTAGGAGTTCTGCAGTGTGCAGCTTAGAAGAGTGCTGAGCCAGGCAGCTCAGAAAAAGGACAACAGATGATGAAACAGGTAACAGCCCGACAGCTAAGCGGGACTACGCAGGTGAGCTGTTCTGATGCAACCAGACGAGGCTGACCAACACCGAAGTAGAATGCACAACCCTGGTATCACAGCTTTCCTTACTTCCTGAATAAAACCCCATGGGACACATGCCCACTGCCTAAGCAGTAAGTTCCAGTCAAACACATCTCTGGCCCAAGACTTATCCCTTAACATTCTCCCCAAAGGTTACATGAAGACCTGGAGGGAGGTAGGCTTTGTATTTATGGCTAGGTCTCTGTAGGCTCACGGAGCAATCTGCCTGTCACTTCCTTGAGATGAATGGCCTTGGAGGAAAGAACGAAAATGTACCTAAAATTTTTCAGATAAAAATCTAAAGAGAGGAATCTGGTTTGTTTCTCCTTGTGACCCCCACAAGGCCTAAAGGAACTAACAATTAACTTCTAGGTTCTATTTGAAAATATTTGGATTTAGAATATTGAGACAAAATTATTTTAACTGCTTGAGTAGGTTTCCATAACTTACATAAAAAACAAATTTAGATCCCTAGGATTTTTGTCTTGACAGTCAAAATTACTTTCTTCGCTTTCATAATGACCCAAGATCAGAAGATCAAGAAAATTTTTCAGGATGACCTAGAGGGTTACAGCGGCCAGGCGATCTTGCACTGTGGCTCCAGCCTATATTTTCCTTCCATTCCCTTTAGCCACAGTGAGGTCATCTTGCAGCCTACAAAAGTCTCTCTTTACTTTATATTATTCTGGGGAAAGCTCAGTATTTGCAAAAGTATCTTTATGTGTTAAATGAAGTATGCATTTCCATGTGAATCTGACTGGCGATGTACCACCTGCATCAAGAAATTATCTTTCTTTTATTATTATTTATTATCTTTCTTTTTATTATTCTCTTTTTACTCAATCTCATATTTTCTAAGAGTTCTTTTCCTTTCTCTTTTCTGTGCAGGGATGGGGATGGAACCCAAGGCTTTGAGCACACCAGGTAAAAGCTGCAGCACTGCACTATGGCCCCAGAAAGGGTGCTTTCATTTAGACCCACACAGAAAGATCTTGGCTTTCTTTTCATGGAATAGACTAGATTCCTGAAAACAGCCACATTTCCAGCAGTTCTTTTTAAATCTACCTCTCTGTTCCTTAAAGTGGGTGTTATTCCTTTGCTCTCTTGTCTGTGCATTTAATAAAATGCCAGAGCTACAAATTCCACAACCTACATCTTCCATTCTGGTCCTTCTTCTAAGGTTTGTTCTACATGAACTGTTCTGTGAGTCTGTGGGGCTACACATATTTCCTACCATCCCTTCCAGCTTGATACTTGCACTTTACCAAACCAGAATCCCCTTTGGTCTCCTTCTTACCTCTCAAAAAATCTGATCACTCTGTGACCTAGGGCTCATGTTCCTTTAAGACATCGGAGAGGCCCTTAGGACATCCCCGGTTGTTTGTTTAGAAGGTGGCCAGGGCTGTCTGCCAGGAGGCTCCTTCCCAGGGGACCCCAGCTGTTGTCCCTCATCAGAGTTCCTCCAGCCCAGCCTGATGAGCCCTGGCAGCCCCAGGCTGCTCAGCCACCTGTCCCTGTCTGTTAACCAAGACACCTGGCCTGGGGACTCTACTGAGCTCCTTGTGTTGCTGTATTTCTGCCTGACACCTGCACGCTGAGGCTGGCAGCACCCCATGCATATGCCCACACACCTGTTAGCAGACTCACATTGTGGGGCTCAATCTCCCCTCTACCATCCATACTCAGGCTCATGCCTGCCCTAACACAGACACCACCTAGAGACAGCCTGGCTCCCTCCAAGCGTATCCATCCCTTCTCAACTGCATTTAATGGCATGGAAAAAACTGCTCAAGCGATGATACAAGTAAACAGACACCTGAAGAGCATTTAGGACGGTGAATTTTTATCAACTGCTTACTTCTTTCTACTTTCCCTCAACTGTGAGCTCTTGAATGACTTAGAAAAAGTCTTCCTGGGACTGAATCTCAGTTTCTGCGGTGCCTGGCTTTATAACCTTAGGCATACTTCTCCTCTCACCACCTCTGTCTCCCCTTCTGAAATGAGGGCAGACACACTCCCTTGTGCATGGTAATGTTGTGAAGGTGAACTGGAATAATGATGTAAGATCCTTGGACTTGCTACCTACTGAGAAGTGATGTACAAGATACTCACAAGTATGTCCTTTCACTGCTTACATTCCCTGTTTGGGCATTTCATAGACACTTTTTTTTAGTGGGCAGCCTGTATGCAACATAAGGGAGAGAAAGAGGCTTGCTTGCCGCCACTCCTTCCTTTTGCTCTTGTTACTTTTGCTGTCTTCTGCCGTCATGAACTGTTGCCCTTTGCCATGTGCCACTCTGCCTTGGAGCCACCCAAGTATGGAATGAAACCTTTACAGACTAGGAGCTGAATAAACCTTTCCTTTATTAATTTTCAGCATTGGGTATTTTGTCCTAGCATGAGAGAAAAGCAACCAAGACAGACCTACAACTCTTTTTTTGAGAGAAGGCCTCCCTAAGTCACTGAGTTGCCCTTGCTAGACTAAAATTTATGATTCTCCTGCTTCAGCCTCCCAGAGTATTGTCATTACAGGTGTGCATCACCAGGCCTTTGTCTGCTCATTTTCTTAAAACATCTTTTTGTCAACCTGTTACACTTGTTTTGAAGTCAGGTTATCTCTAAGAAACTCCATCAGGACCAACTGTTTAACTGCCTCATCCTTCACAAGGTGTGCAATTAATGTCCACTGACTAAAAACTCATTTTGTTTCCATACTTCTAGCTTGTCTCCATTTTTATGGTCTCTTTCTGATCAGTGCAGAGGCTACAGCAGGCAGGCAGGGGTACCACAGAATTGGCAGAGAAAACCAACCCCAGTCACCAATGCTCAGCTGCCTTTCCTTGCAGCCATGATCTCTCAGTCTTCTAATCGCAAAACTGTGTTCCACAAAGACTTCAAGTTTTTGGCCTTGGACTATTAAAAATAAAAAACACTTTTCTCCAGTGCCTTCAAAGAATCTAACAGATACTTTATTCTGACACTTTGAGGAGGCATAACAGAAGACTTGGGATTTTTCCTTTGCTTTTATAGATGGAAATCCATTGAACATATTCCACACAGCAGTCATGAGCAATGTTGGCCCAGGAAGAAAAGGAACCAGCTTTCCACTGTCAGGACACCACCGAGAAAGGGCACACGTATTGACAGCAACTTGCACAACGTGACTTGGGGAAACTTTAATGTAGAAGAACCCATCCAGTCCCCACAGGTGCCTCATGGCATTATGTCAGTGACACCAGCCTCTTTCCCGTACTTTTATTCTTTTGCGCTCCTTGTGAGTCTATCTCATATTTCGGAGACACACCCACTTTTAAGGTGGAGGAATCTGAGGTGCTGCGAGAGCAGATGTGTGCACTGTTCTAATATTAGTCTAATTACTCTGAAAGATAAGGACAAAAACACGCTTCCCAGGGGCACGCGCAGCTGGCTTTTGCAAAGCAAGTATTTTGACAACAGTTGCAATGTGGATCACTGACTCGAGCTTCCAGTCACTGTCAAAAATGACAGAGGGTCTCCCAACAGCCTCCCCAAAGCAGTAGCGCCAAGTTACTGCCACTCATTGCAAAAACAGAGATGAGAGGCAAGGCCATCTTTCTCTTGGCAAATGATGATTCCTTCCAAGACTGGCCTACTAGAAAGGACGTCTTTCAAGCTTCTTGAAACTAATTAGATACAAGATTTTACCCAGACATAAAGTACAAATTTCCCTGTCATAAAAATCACGGGGCCACGAAGATGAGCAAAGACATAAATAATTAGCACTTGAATGCATTAGGGGGTTAAAGACAAGCAGACATACCTTCTCTTTTAGATTATCTAACACCTTCCACTCAGTAGGAACAGATTTTCCCTTTAATTGAAGGGAAACTGCAATTATGGAAGACAGAAATATAAAGATGAACAAAAGAAAGCATACTTGTGTCAAGTGTGATCTTTTGTGACTCTTTGCTAGTCCTTGACTATTTCATATTGTTCCATGTCAGGACTGCTGTGGGCTTGCTGGCCCTAAAATGTCATTACTTCTGACAACAACAGAGATCCTCTTCTACTTTGTGAATCTCCCTTAATATTGGTCTTTTCCAAGAATTAGTTTCCGGGGACTCCAGACTCACAGTCAGGCTATTTTAGTCCTTACAATCAGGTGCCCTCACAGTGAGTACTGTGGCCTGCTTACCTTCAACCATGTGAAATAACCTGCTTATCGATGTCAAGTTCATAGGCAGAAGGCTAACTGGATTCATGTACATAACTTAGAAATAAAGTCAGACTAGGTAAGTGGAAATGACTCCCAACTCTGACAGGCAGGATGTTGTCAGATGAGGAGAGCAGACAGGAGGAAGCCAGAGCAGCTCTGCAGACAGGGTAGGGTGGGGCTTCAATTTAAACACAGGATTATGAAGGCTCAGCAACTGCAGAGGAACTATGATTTGGCAGGCAGAAAACTGCAGGAAGTGATCTGGCGGCACGAGAAGTATCAAGAAGCAGCTCACATTGTTTTGTTTCCTTTTTGTCCACTGTACTCATCTCTGTGCACTAACCGCTGGTCTCCGTGTCTGGGTGGATGCATCGATGCCAGTTCATCATTCTCTTCTTGTGCGTGCTGAGTACTAAAATTTGAATCCAGAGCTTTTATGGTGATGTACAATTCCAGTCCTTTATTTTTCCTTTTCACACAGGGTCTCCCTAAGTCACTAAATTTCCCAAGCTGGGCTTAAACTTGTGGTCCTCCTGCCTCAGCTTCCAAGAATGCTGGGATTCTATACCTAGCTCTTCTTTCTATTTTGCATGGTTATGATCTGCTGAGAAATCTTGCCAGCAGGTAGTGGAAGGACATGGGCTTCCCAGTCTCAAGACAAATGTCCCATTACTGTGGTAGTGGCCGCTTGAGGCTGAATCACAGCCTTCATGAGTAACAAAGCAGGGTTTGCAGAAAGTACCTGAAATATGCAGTCAACGGTCACATTCTTTCTCCAAACTTCCCTACCTTCAATACATCATCAACCTAGACTTCTACTGTCCATCATCACTTGGTTGGCCCTTCTAATTCAAACACAATAATACCAATGGCTATAATTTGCTGAGTAAACACCACATATGCCTCACAAGATGCCATTATCACTAAGTCTGTTTCCTAATGAGAGAAATTCTCAGGGGTTTAAGATGTTATGTAACATGCTGAAAGCATCAGAGCATAGGTAACAGAGTCAGAATTTTCACCCAGACCTGTATAATTCCAGAACCCTCGGTCTTTAACAGCATCGCAAATCTACAGTCTTTGCAACCAAGAACAACAAACCCTTATATGCAGCCAGAGATAATATTTGAAGGGAAAGATAGTAAAATTCTGAGGACCTTGGTCCCTGGCACATGGGAAGTTGTTGATAAATGTTATTTACAGAAGAATATTTCACATTACCATGAGAACAGTAGGAGATCCTTCCTCATGCATTGACCACATGAAGTTTGAAAAAACCTTCCACTAACACTGAAACTTGTGACAGCATCCACTATCACAGGAGAGAAACCGTCTCTGCTTCAGCCTCTTCCCACATTAAATGCCTAAATCACAGCCTCCAAACCAATTGCTCTGTGGTCCTCTTCGGTCCAGCCCATCTCAACCTGACTGCATATCTAATCGTATCTTGACAAAACTCTCTTTCAGTGCTGTGTGTGTGTGTTTCTACAGTGATAACATCCTATGAGCATTACATCTTCCTTGTCCTTGACACTGGGTCCCCCATCCTGCCAGTTCTATAAACCTTTTTCTTTATTCTCCCTCTGGGAGCAAAGAAGCAATTAAAAGCCGATAGTGTTTGGATTGCCTTAGGCAGTTTTGGCAGAAGATAGGGCAGGCGCAAAGGCATAACTAAATGAGGGTTCATGATGTGCCCAGAGGAAGTGGCAATGTCCCATGAATGAACAGCTAGAAAGGCAAGCCAAAAGCAAAAGCGTCTAAAACCTGTATCCTACAGATAACTCATCATAGGTTTTCAGACCAAAAAAAAGTGGCATAATGGGGTATGCTCTCTAACAATAGAAGATTTTGCTGGAGGCTGAGACCAGTAAATTGGACAAATTGGCCAGTATGTCACAACCCAAAGGAAAAACAGAAAGAGATCCAACTGACACCTGACCCATTTTCCTCTCTACCCATCTGCAAGTTGTCCGTGAAGAACATGAGTCCAGCTACATACTCTGCTAATGGTATTTGTATTTTGGTAGGTGTCACCACCAATCTGCCCAGCTGTTCCTATAAGGAACCTTGGAAGCATCCTTACCACCTCTTTCTGACACCCATATTTAATCACATACCAGATCCCTATGACATGAGCCTTCTCATATGTCTCAGTGTGATACACAGCTCATCTCCCTCTTCGCTGCCACCACCCAAGGCCATGGAATGGACATTTCCTGACTGAGTTACCATAGGAACAGTCTAACTAGTTCTCTCATGTCACCCAAGGGAATGATCAGTCTACCATCATTTTGAAGATGGATATGGCTTCTCATAAAGTGTTGTGCTTTGACCATCGACAGCTTTATGGGGTACCCGTGTAGATCTTCATAGAGTCAAGCCATAAAATGTAATAATACATTTAGAATATGTGGTGGGGACAAGGGAAGGATGCCCTCCCACATTTGCTCATTTTCATACTTAGCCTGTCCATATCAGTACACACAAAGACAATGACAAAATCATTTGCCCAACAAACATTTCTTATGAGTTTCCATGCTCCAGGTACTATACAAATGCACCTAGCAATGGCCCTCATCTGGTCTGAAGAGTCAGAAAAGCCTTATTCAAAGACAATTATGCTCAAGGATGGAAGAACAAACAGGACTTGGACCAAAAGAGAAAAGAGAGATACAATTCCCAGTTAAGAGAAGGATTCTAAAGAAGGAAGCAATTTGAGAAACAGGTGACATGAGACGAGACCCACAGAGGAAGCCACCATCACTCTCAACAAGTCTGGGGAAGCAGCAAGGGCTGGGGATTGTAGGATTCCAGAAACCACAGCAAGGAAGTTTGGTCTTACTCCAAGAGCAAAGGAAGAGCCACTGGCCAATGCCAAGCCAGGAGAGGGACTGCAGGGAAAGCAGGAGCGGAAGGCTGGAAGCCACCGTGACGCTATTGCAATCACCCCATGCCAACAAGCTGGAGTGAGGCAACAAGTGTGCGTAGGAGGAGGGCAGAACCCAGAACCACCTGGCGAGGAGCCCCCAGGCCTGGGTGTGTGAGAAGCTGTGGGGGACATGGAGGAGTGTCCTGTCATGCATCATGATGATGCCACTTACCAAGAGGCCCAGATGGGCCTTTGGAGGAGAAGTCAAAAAAGGAAAGTAGACAAGCACATGTTCCATTTCCCCAAGGCCACTCACATTTCTGCAGAGTTCTGGGTCCACTACACAGTACGTGAACACAGCTGGAGGGAAAAGGTACAAGCTGCCTTTATCTGGAACAAGGGGCCCCTTTCTGGGAACTTGGCAGCCTTCTTCCTACTGAAACGCTCATGTGTGGTATGGCTGAAACTATGGTGAATGTTCACATTTCTTTTAAATTTATTACAATGAAGGCCTTGGATCCCTCTAAAATGATCCACCCCTCACTTCAAACAACTTATCCCATCATCCTTAATAATTTCCGAAGCAGTTCCGGAAGTCCTCTTTCCTGAATGTCTTCAGTTATCCTGTTGTGGCTGCCCTGAGGTCCTGAAGCCATTCAAAATTTTGACCTTTCACCATCATTTTGACTTTGGGGAACAGCCAGAATCTGATTGTGCCAGGTACACTGAATAATGTGCAGGAGGACACAGGGTCATACTTTTACAAGCCTGCTTTTCCCTTAGATGGCATTTGACAACAGCCTTCACCATATTTTTTATCACACCTCATGAACTCACTCAGGCAGCAGGACTTTCAGAACTGCCTTACAAAATGGCCATCAACTGCCAGTTGACCTCATAGGGCAATGAAGCACACTTGTGATGCGCATTTTAGAACTACACAAGATTTTAGTGACCAAATCTCAAAACAATACAGCTGATTCAAGACTCTGCCCTGCATTGCTCCAGGTTCCTGCCCCTGCAGTGGTGTGGAGGGAAGCACAAGGGCCCAGAACAGATTCCTACACCGACCTAGAAAGCAAACTAGACCATGCAGCTCATCTTTCCAAAGGGAAAGCTGAATGCATTCTGGAATTCATTCCTGCTCAGTTAATCTTAGCTGTCAGTTTCAGAGAGAAATGCATCTGCCAGCTTTCTCTTCCAAAGCTTGACACATTCTAGGATCTTATGAGGTTACACACACCATCCCACAAGAAGAATGAGCTAAACCAGAAAAGGAAGTACCCCGTCTCTTTATTTTAAAGGAAGTTTAAGAAATAGCTGTTATATTACCAAACCCAACAGTTGCAACAATCAGATGAGAGATGACTATTTCTTCTCCAATTTCTTGCTACCCGTGGGGACAGCAGAAACACAGCATCCACAGGCTTTATCACAGCTTTCCTACCTGGCACAAAGGGAACTTGTGATGGTGCTACTTTGGCACAATCCGTAACAAGGAAAGAAAGGCTGACAATTATTAGGGATAGCTTTTCTGGTAGCAAAACGGAGATGCTGCCTTTAAGAGACTCCCTGAATGTCATCATGAGAGGCCAAGGTGCTGGCATCAGACAGAGGACGACATTTGGAGGAGCTCACAACAGCGATTTCCACTGGCATAAGCATCTCACTAGCGAATCCTGATCAAAACAAGAATCTCTGGACCCTGAACCCCACTTACCAAATAATCCTCTCTGCATTTTCAGCAAGTTTCATGAGCAATTCTGATATGGAACCAAGCTTGGGAACCCCAACCTAGTCTGTTCTCAATAGAGGGAACTTTGGTCCACAGCTCTGGGGCATTCTCTAGAGACATTTTCGGCTGTTACACTGGGGGAAAGAGTGCCAAAGTCATCTAACAAATAAAGGCTAGGGTGGGGCTAAGATGCTACTATTCATGGGCCAAAATTTATCAGGTCCGAAATATCAATACTGCCAATATTAAGAAAATCCGATGTAATCTAATAACTCAAAGAATTTAAAAACAAACAAAAAACAGTATAGGATTATTTCATGATTTCTGGTTTCTGCAGTATAAGATTTGTACTCAGTTCTCTAGAAATTTGACCCATTTTCTTTATGCTGTGATTTTAACAGATCCATCTGAATCCAAGGCTTTCTATCTGGAGCTCAACTGTTTTTCAAGTTTCTTTGACCAGGCAGTCAAGACTTAAATGCCTTGGGAATTATGGTGTTTCAGTCCAAAGAGCAGGCTTTCATGCACTGAAGGGAAAGTTTGCATTATTGGTTCTAGTCTTGCCTGAAACATGAGAAGCTTGTTCTATTTTATGTACCAGACAGAAGAATTATAATTGGCTTTTAATGATTACCATTATGAAGCAGATCGCTGAGTGATTATCTCACAGCATTACTATAACACTAGGAAGGATTTATAAATACTGTCAATTCTCCCTTACAAATTACTGCACTTGCTCCTGGTCATGTGTGAGATAACGGCAGAGACCAATTCTGAGTCCTCATCCATCTACCCCAAAGTCCACACCCTTGAGCACCAGGCTGAACTCCCTGCCCAGGGAAGCCTAGCCTCTGCCAAAGCAAAACCTTTCAAGATTCTGTGGGACTTCAGATGGGTTACTATGTCACCAAGACCACTTACCAAATGACCCCTACTTTTTAAGGGAAAGCAGTCTTCGCTTCCGTGCCTGGGACTCTCCCCGTGGTACTGGTGGGAAACAGCTGGTAGGAACACGGGAGATAAGAGACTGAAACAGAGCTCACAACCGGAAAGCCAGCATGATTTAGCAAAAATGTCCAGAGCCAGGGTAGCAAACAGTACTGGATTCCAGTCAGTACCTTCCCAGCTGAGTAATACTGGACAAAGAAATGACCCTCTGAATCATCACGAAATAGGAAATCTAAAGCCAGCTTTCACAGGGCTATAGGAAGACGATGAAATACCACCAAGATCTAATAATGCCTGGCACTTAGTGAGCACTCAGGATGCAATAGTTGCTGTTAGTATCACTGCTCCTGTTATTAACATGCACAGAAGGAGCAAATCTCTATCATGTCAAGTAGGAAAACCTGAATGTGCTTCACTCAATTAATGAGCTTTTAAAAGGTCCTGTGTAAATGAAATTTATGCACATTGAATTAGACCTTAAATATGCTACAAAACTACAGCAATTGAGGAAAACTGCAGGCAATCATTTTGTAGGTGTTCTCCCCAACACATACATACATCTGTGCTCCCATTGGGAAAATAAAACCCCCACCAATACACTGGGGAGCAGACAGGCTGTCACACTGTTTCTGTTTGGGGAATAGAAAAGGAAGGGTACCAATGTTTAATTCTTATCTGTTCAAACTTTGATCCTGCATTGGATGCACAGATAGAGATCAGTATGATGGGCTACTGGATGCAAATGTCTGTAACCCACTGGCAGACCGCAAGGAGCTTAGAATCTATTTCAAGAGATGCATACACACACACACACAAAGAAATGTAAATTACATTGTGCGCACAATGCATGAACTGCAAATACAAGCTAAAGGCAAAGAAAATGGTTCAAGAACACAGAAGGCTGGGGAAGTGATTGCCTTCTACTGTGATCACAAATGGTTTGAGCACATAAGCTTCTCACCTCAGAGCTCTATAAAGCCAGGCTTCAGAGCAGCAGTGAGCTGTGCAAGGAAGGGGCAATTCAGGCTGGTGTAATGTTAGAAGGAAACTCTGTGAGCTAAAGTCTGAATGTGCAGGGCCGGGGCTCTAGAGGAGCAGCTTCCACAACACAGGAGAGCACTTGGGAACTGCATGCTGTACTTGCAAATGCCCAGGACCAGAAGCAGTGGTTGGGGAAAGCATGAAGGATGCAAAGCCATGCTAAGGAATCTGACTCAAGTCTCTTGAGAGAACTAGAAAATTCCAAAATCATCTACAGCTTGTTTTTAATGGTGCTCTACTTTTGTCCAACAAAATCTTTCTCCAAATCATCCAAAAAGAAAGTGGGAAACACGAAATGACTACAGTACGAAGGAGGAAGGAGGGCAGGAAGCCCAGAGCACACAACTCTCATAACCGTTTCAGAGAGATCTAAGAATTTGGGCTGCAAAGGTGGTGTTTCTCTCCCCATCTCCCTTTCTGGGTCCCAGTGGGCTGAGCATCAACCTCCCCAAGTGCCTATGAGATGCGCACATTTAGTAGAGACACAGAGGTCCTCACCTGCCCAGGCGGCCCATTGCTACCTTTTCTCAAGCACAGGCGAGATCTCTCTTCTTAGACAGGGACGCCTCCTCCATGATTCATTCAGGAAACATCTGGCTATGACTCGAGGACTCTTGACACAGGACTAGGGAAACAGCACTCAAATCCGAAGCCTTTCAAGTCTAAAGACTGTTTCCTAAATTGTTGGAACCTTTGCACTGGATCCATCTGATGCTATCACAGATCTGGAGGGAGGCCCCCCACTCCGGCAGACAGAATCAAAATCTCTTTAGCTGGGCCTGAGGGTGCACCTTCCCTGCAAGACCCTGGGTGATCGCTGAGCACTCAGGGTTCAGGACCACCAGTTTAAGCTGTGAGGCAGCAACAATACACTGCAGTAAGTGGACAGGTGCTCTACGTTTCGGAGAAACACAGAGCAGCAACGGCTAAGCCAACCTCTGACAACGCCTTTGAGTTCAAAGGAAGCCCAGCACTTTCTAAAGGAAGCTGACCTACAGGGGGAGAGAGGTTGGTTATGTAGTATTTATTGAACAAGATAGAAGAGCAGGAAAAAGTGCGGGTCATAGAGTCACAGTTATCGCCTGGACTCTGCACTGACTCAGAGAAATCAGTATCAAGTCTCCTGTTAGGTTCTTATTCCATTAGAAAGCAACGCCTGAAGTCAGCACCACCGTGAGACTCCTCACAGCTCCAGCTACTGCTGGGAGACACGAGCCTGAGGACGTAATTCTGTATCTTTGTCTTAGTATGGCATCAGCAGGTGGCCTACGGTTTAGCTGATTTATCTTTAGTTCAGTTTATGGAGGAAGGGAGGCCTGGGGTTCTCTCCTGTTCTGTCACTCACTGAGTGACTAATCTGACTACAATATTCTCATCTGTAAGACCAGAATAATCACCACGAAGGAAAGAGAGCTGCATGTGCCTCCCGGGAAGAGGCAATGAGAAGGATATAAATTCATTTCTCTGGCATTCTATTCAGAATGCAAAACTCAAATCAGTCTGGTAGAACTCTAACCCAAAAACTGCCCATAAAATAGCTGTCTCGCACTTCATAAAAATGCTCCAGAAGATAAAAGACTCAAGAACTGCTCCAGATCAGTGGAGGCCAAAGGGACATGTCAATAAACACGTGATCCTGGATGGGTTAGTAGGCTGAAGGGAAGACAGCCATAAAGAGCTTCACTGTGACAAGGGAGGAAATATGAGGATACACTGTGAATTTGATGACGGTGTTATACCACTGTTCCACTTCCTGCTTTTTCTAGATGTACTGTAGTTGAGTAAGGGAATGATTGTTTTTCTTTTAAATACTGACTGAGTATTTAGGAGCAAAGAGAGGTGGCGCTCCCAAGATCCCGCACAAGTGGCTCAGAAAAAGTGTAAGTAAGAAGTCTTTGAATTATTCTTGCAATTTCTCTATGATTGAAATCGTATCAGTGTGAAGAAAACTCCCTCAAAACTGCCTGGCCATGAAAAAAAAGGGAAGATATAGGAACTGTTCCTTCCTTGGGGGTGATCAAAGAAACAGGACAACTAAATACGAGGTGGTGGACATTCCCAGATTAGATCCTGGATCAAAAAAGGGAAACATTCATGGAAAAACTAGTATCATCCAAAAGAAGGTGGTAGTTCATTAGTATACTGGGGCAATGTTCAGTGTTCATTTTTTCTTTTTATTCCCCCTGGTACTGGGAATTAAACCAAGGACCTTTGCCCTTTGCGCTGAGCTATAGTCCAGTTCTTTTAATTTTTTACGTTGTGACAGAATCTTACTAAGTCACCAAGGCTGGACTTATAATTGAGATCCTCCCGCTTCCACCTCCCAAAGTGGAAGAGATCAGAGGTGTGCACCACCTTGCCGAGTTTGACAATGTTTACTTAGTTCTTAGCTTGAAAAACATCAGGGAAATTGACTAAGATACTAACATTAGAGGAAACTGGAGACAAGAGAATAAATGTAAAGGTATATAATCTTTGCAGTTTTCTGTAAATGTAAAGTTATTCCACAGGAAGAACATTATTTTAAAAAATTATTGATACACATGCACACACACACACATACAGCAAAGGTCCTTCCCAAAAGCAGAGAGCTTCTCTAGCATTTACAATGTCCTGGGATTTAATCTCCAGCACTGCCAAAAGACAAAAGAAAAAAAGAGAGTACCTTAAAACTGTGGTTCCCAAATTTCACTAACCATGGTTGAATCAAAATGCAATAGTTCATCAGAAGCACTAAATTCGACTCTCTTGGAACAGACCCCCCCAAGAATATTTATTTAAACAAGTGCCCCATGCAACTCTGGTGAGCACCCAAGCTGGGACACCAGGTACCCAGTTAAGCCCCTCAGACTGAACAATGCACAGGGATCCCTGTGGAATCTTGTTAAAAACTAGCTCTGAATAAAGAGGTCTAGGTAAGACCTGAGATTCTGTATTTCCGATCAGCATTCAGGTGAGGCCCAGCATTTGGTCCTCAGGCCCACAGAGTGTTCAGGACAAAGCAGCACAGCACAGGGGCCTGGTTCCACCTAGTGTGGCACTCACAGGGCTCAGGATGTCTACATGTGTGTGAAAGACCAGCTTCTGTCTTACAGAAGTCATGGTTTTCTTATAATGTGTGATCAGATCAAATTTTTAAAAATATCCTACAGTAAAGGACACATTGCCATTCATGTCCTTCAAAATCCTCCCCCTTGCTTTGAACGCACTTAGCCCACTGTGCTTTCAACTTTCTGAAGCAGCTCTGGAGTCCTCTTTCATGAGTGTCTTTAGTTGCATCGTTAAAGTTGCCTTGATGTCCTGAATGGATCCAAAATGTTGACCTTTTGTGGTCATTTAGACTTCAAGGAAAAGCCAGAAGTCACACAGTGCCAGAGGAAGAGAATAAAGTCGATGAGAACACATCTCTTATTTTTAAGAGCTTGCCTTTCAGCTGGATGTCACTGGACAGCAGCATTCACCATATTATTTTAATCACACCTCATAGTAACACTGACCAAATTTAATGCTAACTTCATTTATCTGAACCAAGTACTTTTAGATATTTTTTTAAGGTAAAATCTAACAAACTACACATGAAACATGGTATCTGTGGCCTGACAAATTGCATGTGAAACTACTGGGCATACCCACTTTGTGTGCAGGTGTTGCTTCAAGAGTCACAAAGAAAACGACCTCACAGATCAGTTTAAATGACAGCAAATATGAGGGTGTGAGGACACCTTTTCTGGACAACAATCCCTGTTATGGTTTGTGTCTAGATGTTCTCCCAAAGCCTCATGCAGTCACTGTGGGGAGGACTTTTCAGAGGTGACTAAATCTTAGAGTGTGTGATGCTGGGATTAAGGATGTATGATGACTTCACTAACTGGTTTGGCATGGCCTCAATCCCAAGTAGCCTAGATAGAATATAAGAGGGGTAGAAAGACACTCTTAAGGTCACTTGTTACTTTTGCTGTCTTCTGCTACCATGAATGGTTGCCATTCTGCCACGTGCCACCCTACTTTGGAGCCAGTGAATTACAGACTGAAATCTCTACAAACTGTGAGCTAAATAAACCTTCCATCCCTTAATTTTGGCCATAGAGTATGTCAGGAAGGTTATTTTTATACTTACTTTACTGACCTTTCCTCCCTTAATTTTGATATTTGGTCTCAGCAATGAGAAACATAGCCAAGACAATCCCCCAAATGTACCTTTTCTCACATTGAAGTTTAAAGTCAGTTCATTCTGGTTTGACCTCTATAGTTCGTTATAACGATTCCTTTGGATTCACAGTGCTCTTCAACCAGGCAAACTGACCACACAAAAAAAATTGTAAAACATAATTATAAAGTAGTATCAAGAACATAAAGGTTGGAGTTGCCATGGTATTCTAATTTTGTAAATGTAGAAAGCCACCTAGAATCCTGTATTATGCTTTTTGAAACTGATAATGGCATATCAAGTCTTGACCCTTTTTTCCTTCAATCATTTGCTCAAGAATGACGACAGTAAAGTAAGTAGAAAAGTAACCTTCCTGACACACTCTATAATCAAATAGTAATGAGAACCATGCCAGGCAATTATCAAGATCCAAGCTAAAGGATGCCCTTCTGGGTAAAATCATTCTTCTAAACTTCTTGCTATTTTTTCATTTAATAAACATTTACTGATGATGTATTACATGCCAGACAATGTGCTAGACACATGGTAAAGTGTACACCAATAATAAAACTACAATTGGCTGGGATCCAGGACTGAGCCCTTGATACCAATTTCATTATGAAGCTGTTAATATAAGAAAGTACCAGTGTACTTGTCAAGTGCTTCTGCAAAAAAGAAGCAAAGAGAAAGTTTTGTGTGGCCTACATTAAAAAAAAAAATCTGCATCTACCCTATTCCCGGGGGTCTGGGAGGCAGGGCTAGGGTGGCCTCCACTGTGTCAACTGCTCTGTGTCCAATCACTTACCCCTCCCTCTTCCTCCCTGCTTCAGACACAAACCCTGTACTGACACCACCCAAGCCTACACTGGAGAGATAAAAACACCATCCATCACCACTCTATGAGGTACCGAAATCAAACTACATGATAACTATTATTTTCAACGCAGCCAGAAAGAGAGAAAGGGGCAAATGCAAAGTCTATATAAACATTCCAGGATAGAGAGAAAAAGGAAAACAACCACACCAACGCCGTCTGCGTTACTAACCTGATCGATCTCCATGAGTTTGGGGTAGGCACCCGGCCATTCTATGGCCACCTTGACGATGTCCACAGGTGGCGGCATGGTAAGCCCCAAAGAAGTCCAAAGCCAGTGGAATGGGGGATCCTATGGCGTGGATGGTCACACGTGTCTACACCTAATGAGCAATGACAAAAAGAGAAAGAGAAGTCGCTCAGTGCAGATGCAGGGCGATTTTGCTTTATCACTTCCTGTTTGCACTGGTGGTTTGGGTACAAGAAACGCTCCCTTTGGCGCCAGGATGCTGAAGGCGCCCAGGGTCTTAGCCAATGGCACCACAGGCTCCCTAGAAAAGAGGAAAGAAGGGACCATGCAAACACCCTGGATTCAGAGTTCTGAGCATTCACCTTGTGCAAATTCTCCATGGAAAGCAGGCGGTGCCTTTTCACCATTCTACTCTGGACTGTGCCCTCGGTCTGAATGAGCAGGACTCACTCAGTCCAGACACCATGTGAACGCCTGGCCCCAACGGTCTCCGGAAGGACAGACTGCCCAGGAAGTCAGGGGAAGGAAGCAGCTTTTATTTAAAGCATTCTCTGTGTGTCACAAATAGACCTCCACCCTATGGCAACCAGGATATCATGAGGAAGGAAAACTCCCCCAAGAGTTCACACACATGCACACACCCTCACTCTCCATGCCCGGGTCACACAATGCGTCTTCCATGGTGTAAGTATACACACGCGCATAGGTCCAGAACACAGCTGCAATTCTCATTTGAACTAGTAGTGTGGCTCACACAAAAAGGAAGTAAGGATTATCCCATCCTGCCTCTCCTATTTCTGTAATTTAATTTTTTAAACAAGTAAAACAAGGGATCAAATTGCATAGACATGTATGTACAAAGATGTGCAAAGCACAGTCTCTCATCTGCAATGTCACACACCTGCCTAATATCCACCTAGACCCTCCACTCACCAACTATCCAAAGATCTAAAGTTACTAATATCTTATGCATCCCTCCAAAAGTCGTTCAGTATGGAAACCAAACACAAAAATATACATTACGCTTTCCCCTTTTTCTATAAAGAAAAGCAACATTCTATGCCTTTTTTTCCCATTAGTATGGGTAATCGAACTCAGGACCTTGCACTTGCCAGGCAGGCATTGTGCCACTGAACTATATCCCTGGCCCTCCTATACCCCTTCTCCCTACTTGTAGTATCTGCTATATTTTTGTAAGTTACTGCAAATAGAGCATCCTTATTCTTTTTACAGCTGTAAAACTAGCTCTCTGCTATGAGTTGTTTCAATAATTCTTTCCTGTGCTATTGCAGACAAGACTGAGAAACACAATCTTCTGCATACATAATCCTGCACATGTGAAAGAATATTCTTACAACACATTCACAGAAGTTCTTAATACGTGTTTGTAAGTTTTGGTAGTCATTGTTGAACATCCCATTGCATGGTGCCAGTTCATACCCTCTCTCTCTCTAGCCATGTATAAGGTTGCCCATATACATGCAGCCTGGCTAACAGACACACTTCCTGCGAGCAAAACAGGTTTAAAAGCATACATCCCAATGTACTTTTGACTTGTATTTTTCTAATAGCAAGTGAGGATCAGTGGAAAGAGGAAAAGTCACAGTTACTCTCTCATGAAGTGTCTAAATCTTTTGGCCTGTTGAACTGGATTGTTGGTCTGTAAACTGAAATCTGTACGATTTTAATGAAATATGTGCACTTGGTTCCTTAGCAGACTAGAAGAGTAAACCTTGTCAGTTTCTGTCCCAGATCTCAGTGACAGCTGGACATCACTGAGATGCCATAGACAGCAGAGATAATCATGGAAGCTTCCGTGCCAGCGGTGCTCACATAAATAACTAACTTGAGCAGGGCTGGCAAGGAAAGGAAATGGACCCAAACAAAACCACTGTTCCTTTCAGCCAAGGGTGACTGGGGAAGCCTGCCGGGAGCTAATCAGTGATAAGCAGCCAGGGCAGATCTACAAAGAAGCGGTTAAATCACTCCATCAACAAATAATTACTGAGCCTCTACTCCACACCAGGTCTGTTGTCCATGCTGGGAAGACACCAGCAAATACAGATTTAAGAGAGTCACAAGGGACACAGGAGAAAATGAAGTTGAGAAGAAGACTCAGGCAGAGCTTGAGTATGACAGTGTTTAGTGGGGTGAGAGAGCATGGAAGTACAAATTTATACAAGAAATGCAGGAAAGCTTCACTGGGGAGGCAGCCTTTTGAGGGAAAACCTGAGAGTTGAGGAAATGGCCTCAGTAGACAACTGGACAAGAGCAGAACAAGTGCAAAGGCCCTGACGCAGGGATCTGCCTGGTCTGATTCTGAAACTGACTTGTGAGAGCAGCAGCTCAGAGAGTGGCTGAGTGATAGGTTGTTGGGGTCATTCCCCATTCTCCTGAGCTCTGACACAGTCTAGCACAGCCCTTGCTGTGTGACTTCTAGTGAATGACATTCACACCCATGCACATCTACTAACAGCAGAAATTGGGACCACTTACCAGGGAGCCCTTGACACACACCAACACCTTGAACATTCCGCACTCTATCTGAGTAAGTGAAATTATCTAGGATGGACTCCTCCAGAAAGAGTGACTTACTTCAGTATAACAGCAGCAGTTGCTGTTTGGTTTATAATTCCCCAAACTTAGAAACAACTGGCTGCTCAAGAAGAGGAACCTGTTTGGTAGTGAGGGTGTCTTCAGTGTACAGACACATGCAAACAATGGGCTTCCTCTTCACGGTCTGTACCCTGTCTGAGCACTTGAACAAAGAACAAGGAACAGTTCCACTAGTACCCCAGCGATTCAGGATCCAAAGTCAATTGCACCCTCTGGGATAGAAATTAACACAGCAGGCTCTGGTATGAACACAGACTGTGTGGATCAGATGATGATCTTCAAAACAAAGAACAAAGAGCGGTAGGGATCAAGAGAAGAGAGAATAGAAATAGAAATACATTCTGAGCACTGCCTCGCACCTCTACATAAAACACTCCTAAAATTACACCAAGAGAACTCATCTTACCTTCTAGGAATCAAAAGCCAGATTTGTTTTCCTACCTCTCTGACATATTTATTTCTGGAAGTCCGTTCAGGGAAAACTTGCCGGGCAGGTGAGAATACAATAGCATGGCTGCCTTGGGGCCCCAGGAGAACAAGAGACACCTGGCAGCCTGTACAAAGCAGCCATTGAGGGAAAAAGGAGGCTGGGATTCCCCTGAGATTCTCAACCTACTCAGTGGCTTTGCCATATTAACACTGTTAGCAGCAGGGCTGGGTGGCAGGGCAACTCACAGAGGGGCCCAGGCCAGAATGAATAATCCGGTCTCCCTCTGACTCCACAGGGCGTCATTTCCACAAGGGAACGGTGAGCTCCAAAGGCTTCTAGCCACCATCCCTGTTGCTTCTGATGGAATTTAATGGGGAAAGGTCCCACTCTGGGCACAAGGCAATGCTGTTCACTGTGGAGGGCGGGCAGCGTCCCTGGGCCCTTCCACCCTCTCCAGTGAGGTTGACAGCTCACACGATGTGTGGGCAAGTAACTGATGGTCAGGACTACCCACCCCTGGCTGGTCTCAGGGCAAATGGCCTCATTAGGCCCTAGTGCCTGCTCAGCCCAGACAGAGATGGAAATGAACAGTAATTCCTGCACACGGAAAATTCAATCTCCTTGTGTCCTGTGCTTCCCCCAACAGAGCACTGGTGGCACTTGATCTTGCAGTCAACTTCCCCCCACTGTCCCGGGAGCACTGTAAGGGTGAGACCCCCTACTCCACTTTGTGGACAGATCCTGGCATGCATCTTAATACGTGATTGCTGGATGATCATTCCCCACTAAGACTAACTTCTCATTAGAGCTACAAGCAGTGGAACTGAATCTTGCACTGTCAAAATCACCCATGTAGTTCTTAAATTCCCAGTAAATATAAGCTACACGAATGTGTGTAGACAGCCTACTATAATAATGCTTACACAAACTGAAATGTAAGAACCACTAAAGGCAGAAATAAAAGTGAAGATTATACAGCTGGTTAGACATTCTAACCAGCCTGGTTCTAAAATAGCTACCAAGTCCCCGGAGGTGGCTAGGGAATAGGTGGAGAACTCCAAAATGTTCCTGCTTGCCTGCTAGTTTTACTTTATTCCTTGTAATCTTCTCTTAAGATGCTATCACCTTAATATGCATGTTTAATGGCTCGCTTATATTTAAGAGAATTAAATGAGATAGGAGTCCCTCCCTACTCAGTTACTTACTAACCTGTGTATCAGTGGCACAAGCCAGACCAAGTCCAGCTTTCTGTTGAATGTCTCCTTGGCTTGCCTCACATTCCCAAGACAAGGCAGAGAAATCTCTCCATTCCTGTCCAGAAATCCTCTCGTCACGTTGTCCCGTGTCCAAAGTGCTCCATGTCTGCTTCTGTTTGAAGCTTATTTCATTGTGGTCTCTTAGTGATTAGTTTCATGTTTCCGTGGCTTTCTGTAAATCGATTAGATCTTGGGTTCCAGAAAGTTCCCAAATTCCTAGGTCAACTCCCCCCCCGCAACAGTTTTGGTTTGGGTGACCTGCAACAGCTTTAAACCCTTTTGCCCCACTTTTAGTCTTTCTGTTGCCCCTGAAGCCCTAAACCAAAGTGGGTGGCAGGGCCAGACCTGCAAGGCTGTGTCAGTGGAATCTGGTTGAGGGGGTGGTGGCTAACACACTAACCACCTGCTCCTGACCCCAGTGCAATATAAGGACCTGACAGAAGGGTCAGCGGAGGCCAAGCTGGATCACTGGGAAAGAAACACAAACCGCTGGAGAAATGATTTTGCTTCCACCCGTCTGCCCCTTCCCTCCACCCCAGGAGAGGAGTCCTCTGCCTGCAGATTGACATTATCTTTGGTGATGGCCAACAGACTTATGACAACTATGAGAAGAGTAGGGAGAGGGATGCTAGCCTCCTTTTTAAAAACATTGAACAGTCCCAGAAGGAAAAAGAAAGATGGACATCATCTTCTCTTCACCTCAGGTTCTGGAGAAGGGAAAAGGGCCCCAGAAGGGGCACGCAAAGAAGGTGCACTGCGCTCACTCAGCCTGCCATCTCCCTGGAGCTCCCAGTATTGCTCTTTTGGGGACAGTGCCTTGTGCTGGGGCACAGAAGCTTGTGGAAGACAGCTTGGATGAAGTCTGTGTTCTCTGTGCTACGTCCGTCTACTCCAAACAGACTGATGCCATCTCAGCACTTCCTGTATAGGCCCAAGAACACAGGAAGTGACGAGTGTCACCAGCTAGATGTGGTTTGGGATGCAGTGACGGTGCCTTCCCCGGCAGGTTTCAGGTGGTTCTGACAAGCCACAGGGACGGCTGCAGGAGGACACAGGGGCAGGAGCACAGCCAGGGCTCTCACAGTGCTGGGTACACATAACAGGCCACTGATCCTGGCCCCGAGATCAGGGACTCGAGCGCCATCTTGAGAACAGTAGAGGCTGAAGGAGGATGCTGTCAGTGGCAGAGATGAGCAGACACAGTGCTTATGGAGAACAAGAGAGTAACATTCAGGGAAGGCGAGGAAGGAAAGAGCTAAATTCATTCTGGAGGCTCGGTCCTGCGTTACATGTGGAAACAGTCCTGCTATGACAAAACACCTGGGGCTCTTAGTGATAACTTCAGCCATTTATTTGGCAGGAGGTGGAAGGTGGTGCCAGCTAAGGTTGGTTTGCGGTGTGATCAAAACTCACAGAGGAATGTCTTTGCTTTTACAACACCCCAAACTACTGTCATGAAAGCTATGATACAGTTGCCAGCAGGAACAGTGAACAGAGCTAAGAGCATGGGGTACCGGGCACTGTGGTAGGCTTTTCCACTCTTCAACGCAGCCTCAAGTGATAGGGGTTATTATTTGCAGCAAATTAAAGAAAACACAAACTCTTAGCAAGTTGTAATAATTTCCTCCTCCGCACACCTACCTACTCTCCAGGGTCACACCCCCATTCATATGTTGAAGTCCCAACCCCAGGAACCCAAAATGTGACTGTATTTGGAGACAAGGCCTTTAATTAAAGAGGTGATCAAGTGAAAATGAGATCGTCAGGATTTGGGTGGCCCTAATGCAGCCTGACTGATATCCTTCTAAGAGGAAATGTGGACACAACTAGGCACAGAGGGAAAGACCCTGTGATGACAGCAAGAGAAACAGACATTGAAAGGCCACAGAGAGAAGATGCTAGAAGGAATCAACTCAGTCAACACCTTGGTCTCAGTTTTCCAACCTCCAGATGTCTGAGAAAACATATCTCTGTTTTGAAGCCACCCACAAAAAACAAACAAACTAAAAAGAAAATTTGGAGGCCAGGACTATAGCTCAGTGGAATCGCATGTGCCTGGCAAGCACGAGATCCCCAGTTCGATTCCCAGTACCAAAAAAACCTTTTTAAAACTAAAAAAATGAAGCCACCCAGTCTGTGGTCCAGCTACAACAGCCCTAGAAAATTAAAACCAGAACCCCAGAGGAAGCATTAGGAAAAGACTAATATTTGATACAAAGAAGCTTAAGAATATCTGCATTCCAAAAATGCACTGGAATAATTTAAAGATAAATAATAACCCGAGAAAGTATGCCAACAAATGGGGCTACTCCTTAATAAATATCCTTAATAACTGTGTCTTATGCATTCATACGAAAAATGTACATCCTAAAGAAAATGGAGAGAGTAACACACAGAGGGGGAAATGCATGTGTTTGAATAACACCCCGAAAAAATAGTAAGAATGCAAATTAAAATAACAAAGCATTGCTTTTTGCCTCACATATTGGCAAGAAAAAATTGTTTACTGATTGTTGAGAGTAAGATAATCTTATACTTATTACCATCAAGGAAAAAAGCATAAGCAAAACCACAGTAAAAATAAGTAAAACTGCTTTATTTTTAAATCCACTAATTTAGAGTAATTAATTTTTACAGTACAATTTCCATTCTCATAAAACCACTAATGCAGTTTCATAACCACAACACTTCTGACATCTGGACCAGATAACTCTTTGTTCTAGGCAGGCCCTCCTGGGCACCCTGGCATGCTGGCAGTATCCTGGCACCTCCCTGCAACTGTCAAAGTGTCCTCTGGGTTGAGTGAGGTAGAACGTCCGCTGGTTATGAATCAAGGCACTAAGGGTGACTGATTATAACGACTCTTATAGCAACTTGCTTTTAACAACTCTCGTTAAAGTGACTTAATTATAATCTTGCTTTTAAAAACACTTATCATAGGTGACTATAACCTCACTTTTTAAAAACTTCTATAATATAGCCAGATGTGATGGTATATATCTGTAATCCTGGCACTTCAGGAGGCTGAAGCAGGAGGATCTCAAGTTAAACCCCTACCTGGGCAACTCAGCAAGACCCTGTTTCAAAACAAAAGAATACAGGGAGGGATGTGTGGTTTAGGGGGAAGGATCTGGGTTTAATCCTCAATACTGAAACAAAAACTCATTTTATCATATTCCAATTTTACTTGGCGTAAACAGTCATAAATTGTTAATGTAATATTTTATGTACATAAAAGGAGATGAGATGAAAGCAGGGATAAGCTCAGAAGATATAATCTCTTTTTTTAAGTTGCTCAGAACCAACAGAGAAGGGAATTCGATGTGAAACATAAACATCTGAAGACCACATGTGAGTAGTGTGATAATTCCCTACTTCAGTGCTTGTCTATCACACACAGCTCTGGGAGCCCTTGGTGACTGTCCACCCAGCACATGCTTCCATCTCTCCTTTTTGGAGAACAGGTCCTGCCCCAATGATGACTGGCCAACACTGGCAAGTAGAAACACTGTCAACCATCTCCCTGGGGCCAGTGACGGGTCCATGGACAGACACATAGACCAAAGCGACAATTTGTGGGGGTGATCTAAGAGGAAAGTGTTCTCCTTTCCTGCCAGGGATGGTTGAAGCGGAAGTTGTGGCCCCTCCAGGAGAGGAAGGACACTCTGCTGTGGGAGGCATTAGGCAGAGAGAGAACAAAACAAGCTGGGCAAGGGCTAAGGAGGACGGAGGGCAACATGCCCAAGCGCATCCAGGTCTTGGTTCCTCTCACTCTGCTTTGGTTCTCTGAGCTACCTAAAATTTATTTTGACATTGAAACAAACCAATTCTCCACCAGGCTCAGCAAGCTGGGAGTTACAAATCTGCTACTTGTAACTGAAAACCTCCCCATCCATCAACCTACCCTATGTATTTGCTGCTCTGAATTCTAATCTTGTTAGATGAGTGACACAAAAACACACTTTCACATTACACATTCTAATCCTGTAGCCATGTGGAAATGGTCTTTTACGCCCAATTATAGCTCTCCTATGCAAGGATTAATCAAAATATAATATACAGAGAATGTGTAATTTTTTTTTAACTACAGTGAAAGGTATGTAAACTCTCCTCAAAATACTCTCCCCCTCACTTTGAACACACTTATTCCATTGTTCCTGCCACTTTCTGGAGCACTTCTGGAAGTCCTCTTTCGTGACTGTCTTCATAGTTACACTGTTCTGGGTGTAACCATGAAGACCACATGTGCTCAAGTGCTTGAAAATATTGATCTTTCCTGGTCATTCTGACTTCAGAGAAGAGCCGGAAGGCACACAGTGCCAGGTCAGGTGAATAAGGTGGATGAGGACATAGCGCCATGTTTTTATGAGCCTGCCTTTCCGCTAGATGGCATGGAGCAGCAGCATTCACCACTTTTTTTTATCATACCTTATGTGGATATGAAAGAGGGCTTCTAGAACTGCTTCAGAAAATGACAAGAAAGATGAGATAAGCGTGTTCAAAGTGAGGGGGAGCATTTGGAGGCGGATTCATGGCAATATGTCTTTTCCTGTGCTGTTAGTTTTTAAAGATTTGAACATCCACTGTATGTTACGCTCACCTTCCTTGTGTCTATTCATCCTCCAAACCTGTGTTTCCTCTCTGGACTGCTAACAGAAGTCATTCATGGATTTCAGAAATTCGTCTCACTCCAGCACTTCCCACACAACACTACATACTTCTCTGAGATAATAAATGCAATGAAAATAAAATTCTTCTGGAAAACAGTGAATGGAACAGTAGCTCCTAAAAACTGGTATATGTGCTTTTCACGACATTCTTGTGAAATAGGTACCGTTACCAGCCCATTCTGCAGATAAGAAAACTGAGGTGCAGAGACACTACTTAACTTGTCCAGTGCCTGGTATCCCCACAGGACCCCAGCCAGAATACAAGCCACACCTATTTCATTTCATAGCCATGTCTGTAGCCACCATAGCATCTGTGACAAAAAGGTTCCTTTACTATAGGTCTTAGGGCCTTAATGAAATGCACACATCCTGTGAAATCTCCATATCTAATCTACAATATTTCCCAAATGCATTTGTTCAGAATATATTATTTTCACAGAACATCTTGTGGCATTGGCTGCTCATGGAATATACACTGGCAAATAATGATACAAAGCCATTTGCCTCTTGAGCTTCTCAGGAAAAAAAAAAAGAATTAGTGCATAATCTTGGCCAGAAATATAGTGGAACCCAACAGAGAAAATTCCTTCTTTGGTCCCATATTGGATTACCATCACCTGCATCTTGGGACTGTCTCCAGGAAGGCAGCCCAAATCTTTTGGGTAACTCTTTCCACTTCACATTAAACAGTAAAAAATCAATTAACTGTAGCTTCTAGTGTGCAAATTAGCAGGAGAAATAACAAAAGAAACAGAACCCTTATATCTAACCACTGCCAAGGGAACCACCAGTGTGTCCCTCTTCACCAAAGACATCTGCTCCCCACCACTCGTGCAGGGATGGGAAGTCACACAGCAGACTGGCTTTGTCTAAGGATTCTCAAAAGTCCCTTTGTAGAGACTGCTGCCAGCAATGCGCAGCTCCTCAGCCTACCTCTAGACCAACAAAGTCAGGCTCATTACCAGGGGTGCATGGGTTGAGGCAAGAATTAACCGGTGTGATCGAAAAATATGATAAAAATTTTTAAATTTATCATAAAAGACCCATTACCCATCACCCTCCTCAAAATCCTCCCCTTTACTTCAAACGCACTTAGCCCACCCTTCCTGCCACTGTCTGAAGCAGTTCTGGAAGTCTTCTTCTGTGAGTGTCTGTCATACCCTTCATGGTCATTTTGACTTTGGAGAAGAGCCAGAAGTCACACAGTGCCTGACCTGGTTGATAAGGTGGGTGGGGACAGAGCGTCATGTTTTTACAAGCATGCCTGTCCAGTGGGTGGCACCCAGCAGCAGCGCTCACAGCAGTTGTGATCAGACCTCCTAAAGACACTCATGAAAGGGGATTCTCAGAACTGCTTCAGAAAGAGGCAGGAAGGGTCAGATGAGTGTGCTCGAAGCAAGAGGGAGTATCTTGGGAATACACAAACATGGCCATGTGTCTTCTACTGTAGTAAGGTTTTTATTTAAATATTCGCTGCATGCTTCAATCACATTACATACAGACTTGTGATAAATGGCTGGCACCCATTCCCTCATCAAAGGCTGCTACTTCTGGAGCACAGCCCTGACTGTGTTCACAGTGTTCCTTAGCCTCAAAGATCCTCGGTCCTTTCCCATGGGTATGCTTCGAAGATTTTCACCTCGACTTCAAAAGTGATGCACCAGGTCCCCCGAGAGAGGCCCCTGGCCTCACAGGCTCCCAAGCTTCAAGTACCTACTCTTCTTGGGTGCTTCTAATGACCTCCCCCTATCTTACTAGTTTCCATGGATTCCTGAGGGCAGGAATCCGATCCTGTTCATCTCTACACTCCGGGTCTTCCCCAGAAAGCATGGGAAAGAACAGCTCAATACTTTATAAAAGAGGGAATGAATGAAAGGATGAATTGCTCCTTAAAAACAAATTCAGAGATTTAGAAAAAGAAGTGAGGATTCCACAAAAGGATGATGCCTTGTTAAAATCCAGAATTGCCCACACAGAAAACCTTCAGGCATATCTTCCAGCGGCAGCTCTTCCATTGTCTCCCTGGACAGAAATAGAAGCAGGGCCGCTGGAGGTAAGAGCAGATTCCTTTTCCTCCTGGAGAAATTTCCATCCTGTTAAGAACAGGATGAGATCCAAGTCGGGCTGCTGGGCCTCTTCCCTTTGCTCTGAGCTGTCTCCCACTTTGGGAATCAGCATTTCAACTGGAAAGTTCATTACTCTGCAAACCAACACACATACTTCCTCCCCTGCTCTGGTTTGGTGGATATTTGCTTTTTAAATTCCTTCTCCGCTGCTGCGGTGCCGGTGGCAGCTCCCCTGCTCCCAGGAGTCCTGTCACTCCTGATGTGTGTAGACTGACCTTCCCCAAAGGAGGGGAAAACCCAGCCCACTCCCTATCGCAGGGCCCAGACACGCAGTCACAGGAAATGCTGGAGCCTTTCCACCAGCCTGCAGCCAAGCACTCAGAGTTTCCAAACCTGCTGATCAGAAAACAACACTCAAAGCCTCCCTCTCCGGCAGCAGCAGAACTCTGACCACCACTCTAGGAAACTCAACTGCAGCAAATCACCAGGGAGGCCCTCTGCAGGACTAGGGGACAAAGGACGCCACGCCAAGGGCACACTGGCCTGGATGCCATAGCCTCTGTCTTCTTGACCCCGCAGTTCGCCTGGACCTCATTCCCCAGAGGGCCCAGGCTTATCTGCCTTGGAGGGTTGGCCTGAGTGTTAATCTTGCTTCCGCCACATGCAAAGCTCTGAGACTCTGGACAAGTTACGTAATGTGTCTGAGCCTGTCCTCCTCTGTGAAGCTGGAACAACAGGAGACCGCTGGGCTGAGAGGCTGTACCCAAGTGCGGTGCTTTGTTACTGATACCTCTGTACTGCTGGCCCTAACGGAACAGCCTCAGATGAAAAGCCTCTCAGTAACTTTCTCCCTCACTTCTTCCTCCTTCTCTCCTTTCTTCTCTGAGGCAGGCCATAGAAAGCTGAAATCCTGTTCCTCAAAGTGGGTCATAGAATCTAGAAACCTTCTCCTCCAAGGCCAACCAGAAAACCTGAAAAGGACATTCCAGAAAAGGTACCCTCTCTCTTTTCCCTTGAAGTCCTCTCCAGAATAGGACCAGGCCTTTACCTAGGAGGAAGGAATGAGTGCTGGGAGGCCAAAGAGAATCCAAATAGGCCTTGCTACCCACCAGTCTACTATCGCTAGCTCAGATCCTTTCTGTGCAATCTCAATTCATCTAACCTAAGCATAAAAAGCATTTTTCCCTGAGTCTTTGGGCCTTCATTTGTGAGGATTTCTGTGTCCTATGCTGTGGTGGTTAAATATGTCTGGTATGATTTTGCCTTGTCCACGTCCTTTATGTTAGAGTTACGTCACCTATGACTCCCACGATGGGTAAGGCCAAGCATTACACCTCTCTGCCTGGCTAGCAACTTTCTCATGGGGCTGTTATGCAGGTGAAATATCTGATGGCAATCAGAGCAGTGCCTTCCCTGGCATTATTTACTAGACAGGGGGTACGTGGATGGGTGAGAGTGTGTCTGGGGAACATGTCTGCAGCCTCATCTCAGGAACCCACAGCACCCCCCTGCCTGGGAGTTCCTGCTGCTCTCTGTACCCTACCAGACTGGGACATGCCAGTGTTACGGAGAGGAAACGATAACCTGCCTGAAGTCCAGAACAGCTGTTTTGGATTGAGAGATTTTTTTATTCCCCAAGGATGTGCAGCAGATTTTAGGAGGTGACATTGGGAGACACTGGAGGAAGTAAGCTGGACTCAGAGCCTGGAGCACCAGTATGCACTGCGAAGTGCCTGAACAGACGCCCAGTGGAACAGGCGACATTTTCCCTGTCGCCTGCAGGCCCAGGCCCCCTGAGAGCATTTTTTTGAGAAGTGAGTGTTGTCTTGAGTCACAGGGGTGGAGGATGAGTGGCTGAAGAAGGACCAATAGGTGCAAAACTTCCCTGACTGTGCATCCTTCCAGCCTTGTACGGTGACATCTGTTCTTTTCTGCCTGAGGGACAGGTCCTTCCCGCAGCTAGACAGGGGCAGCCATGGGCCACCTGGGGCCTGACGGGTTTGCTGTTCCTCTGAACCTGTGGTTTTACTGGGAATGAAAATAGGGATGACTCTGCTCCCTATTGACTCACAAGGTTGGTCTAATCATGGCCCCAAACAGAACCCCAGCTAGCTGAAGTGGTGCAAACCTGTAATCCCAGAACTCTGGGAAGCCGAGGCAGGAAGATCACAAGGTTGAATCTAGCCTGGGAAATTTACCAAGATCTTGATTCAAAATAATACCAAGTAAAAAGGTCTGGGGGATATAACTCAGTGGTGGACTGCCCCTGGGTTTAGTCCTTAGTACCACAAGGAACAAAAAAAGAGCCTCAAAATCTATCCCAAGATTGATCAGCCAAAAAACATGAATTTCTCCTACTTTCAGAGTTTTAGATAATAGTCCACCCTGGTACCTATTTGGGGGAAATAGGGCCTGCATTTCTCCTCTAAAAGCTAGATTATGGGTTGTATCCTGAGATTGCCCATCTGCTCACTACCATGCTCAGGATAATGTTCTGGATGGAATTTTTCTTAAATGCTCATTTCATCCTCACTGTATCAGGGATAGAGCTTCCCCACCATATCTTTGGGTTCTACATTTACAGGTTAAACCAACTATGGATAAAAAATGTTAGAAAATAGAGCCAGGCATGGTGGCACATGCCTGTAATCCTAGCATTTAGGAGGCTGAGTCAGGAGGATCACCTGGGCTACACAGAGAGATCAAGGCCAGCCTGAGCTACATAGTGAGACTCTATCTCAAAACAACAACAGGGCTGGGGATACAGCTCAGTGGAATAAGCGCCTGCCTGGCAAGTGCAAGGTCCTGAATTCAATCCCCAGTACTGCCAAATAAAAAAAAAAAAAAGGCAAAGCAAATCAAAACAACAAAAATTAGAAAATACAAATTTTTAAATTAACACATCAATGAAAGTGATAGGAACTTTAAAAAGGTAGTACAGCTATTTAGTAACATTTACACTGAATTAAATATTATAAGTAATCAAGATAATGTAAAGTATTTGGGAGAATGTGCATAGATTGTATAAAGATTTGAGCAATCAAAGACTTGGGTATCTATAACAAGCCTTGGAATAGCTGTAGTTTATCTCTCTAATTATTGGGTACAACCTCACACCCACCAGCACCACAACAAACAAATCTATGGCTTTTTCCTCTTGTCTCTTTCACCTTGGGAGGATCTGCCATTTCCCCTGGATTGTGTAACACAAATCTCTTTCTTCTAGCTTTTGTCGGAAATCAAAAGGTTGGCGCCATTTGTCTTAAGAAAAACTTTGCTAGGGGCATGCGATCAGCATGGACACATGGCCACACTTGGAGGACTTTTCCACAAAAATACTTAAATAACAGAAGACCCAGTGTGTCTTCCACAGACAGGCAGATGACAGCAAGCATTCCTCACAGTATTCATTTTATAGGGTAAACATAGGTATCCACCTGGGGAAAATGGCGTGTGCAGTTCTATCGTGGAAGCCAGCACCATGGGTGGCATCCTCAGGTTGCCCACCTGCTCTCCACCAACCTGAAGATAACATTTCAAATGGGAGTTCTTTGCAAATGCTCATACCCCTCACTATATCCTAAGTACAGCTTCCCACAACCTGCCTGTAGCTCCCCGGGAAGTGGTCAGAGGAAAGCTGGTAAGAGGAAAACCAATGAAGCACTTCAACCCCGCATGGGCAGCTTACTGGGTTAGTACCTGCAAACCTTTACTTTAGCTTCCTTTCTCTTTTCTACTATCAGGGATGCTGATAATTTAAAATTCTCTTTATCTGTATTTAGTTCTAGCAACAGCAGGCCTCCACCTGCTAATCTCTGCTTTGATAAGGACTCTGGTTGTGAAAAAACACACCAATGATAGTAAAACACAACCACAAAAAGAGAAAAGAAAGCCAACAGATGGGCCAAGTGATAAGGTTAATTGTGAGGAAAAAAACAGAAAATCCCACCATGCATCTTACCTTTTTATTATTACATTACTATCTTAAATGTCTAGAGAAACATATTGGGCATTATGAATCTGGGGAGGAAGGAAAGGCTTGAGTTCTGCTCACAGATCTGGTAATGGGGGCGAATTCTGAGACCAAATTATAGCAAATGTGAATTGGATGAGTGAGGTCAAAGAAAACCAAATTCCACAGGAACCTGAAGAATCTTACTTTGCTCAGCCTTTTAACGCAAGGGAAACTTCTACACCGGCTACACAGGTGAGGGGCAAAAAGGGAGGCGGGGAGAGAGAGAAGCCAGACACACCTGGATTTGAATGCAAAAGCAGGTGCGGTTTAAAAGTAGGGAATAGGATAAGCGTGTCTACCCGTATCCTGCCTCCCCCTACCGGAAGAATGGGTTGGAGAAGGACCAAAAAGGACAGGCACAGGTTGGTAAGAAAGACACTGAGGCTCCCTTCCTTGGGGCTGAGATGCAACTGCAGAAGGACAGGATGACAGATTTTTAATGTTCTTAAAAGATAAAAATTAAAAGGAATTGATAATAAAAGAGAGAGAAGCTGGAGTCCAGGATGCTGGCTCCTCTAACAAAACACACGGTGATATTCTTTCACTGAGACCTGACTACCCCAAGAAGCCGGACTCGCAGCTGATTTGCTGATTGGCAGGTGCATGGACAATCCACCTGGAGGAGCCAAGAGGGAAAGCCCAGGCTGCCAGTACAAAACTCACCGCTCTCACATGCCTCTTTCAGCTGGAGCTACGTGCTTCACTGCAAATGCATCTACACAACCAAAATGCATGGCCATGTCCTTGCTAGTAGGTGGAAAGGCAGCAGAGCACAGATGAGACTCAAGACTCCCTCTGACTGCTCTTCCTCGCTTTGCCACTGCCTAACTTTGCCACAAATGCTCCCTGTGCCGCCTCAGTTTGCTCAACTGCCAAGTGGAGAAAGCCGCAGCACCTGTCTCGTTGGTTCCATAGGATGAGCACGTACCAAAAAGATGACAACAGCAAACATCGTGCAACCTGCCAGGTTCCAGGTTCTGTGGAGAACAGTTCACACAGACTCTCTCTCCAGTGCTCTGTGGCATAGGTGCTATCGAAACCCCTACTCTAGAAATGAAGTGATGGTGTCACGAGGACACCAGCTGCCTGCTGGGTGAGTCAGCAAGCCGGCCTGTCCCACGCTGGTGTTCTGAGCCATCACACTGAACTCCTCTGACCTTAGCACATACAGCCCTTAGCAGTGGCTAGCACAGAGTGAGGGCCAGACATCCCTAGCCCTGAGGATGAAATGGCAAATCCAGGCTTTTACAGCCAGTATGGTTCTGAAGGAAGAAGGATCCAGGGTCAGCATGTCTCCAGTAAAAATCACTTCTGCACTTGTCCCCCTCAAACTTCCAGAAGCCAACTGCAACTTCCTGAACCGGCTTCTGACTTTGGCTCTGTGGACAGCAATTCGCTGTGGCCTGAGATTTCCAAGCCCCACAAAGACTCAATTCTTGGTGCTGTGATAGAAACTGCAACTTAATACTACCTCTGAGCAACACTGCAGAAAAAATAGCCCACAGCTAAGAGCATAATTTCCTGTGTGGTAAAACGGGGATCTTCTCATGACCTCTATCTTTTTACCTTTCCACTTCATAATGAATGGATGTTTAACTTCTGCATGAGGTAAGTACACTCTCCCACCTCCTAGAGAGAGAACAGAGAAATTCTTTCATAAGCAGATAACATGATTTTATTTCCACTAACAAGGAATAATCTTAATTGACATCTGGCTCTGTCAGAAACAGGCTCGGAACATGCACTGAAAACTGAAATAATCACTTTTTGGTAGCAGGTCCCAGCGTTTAATGAGCTTATTATGGCAAAGCACCTAAATAGCAAGTCAATTCACTGAAGTACAAGAGAGTTCACTAGGAAGTTACCCAGCTTCAAATGAAAGTTTGTGAAACTTGATTGAGATTTTAAAAAAATACTCTGTGGTTGACATTTCAAACATCTATTTAAAAATCTTCCAGGCAAAAATTAATTCAGCCACACACATACAGCATAAACGCTGAGGGCCTGGCAAACCCAAATGACATTTTTTGAGAAAAAGATCCAGATGTGCCTGTGGGTACTTTTAACTGGCACACTTAGGAGGAGATAGGCAGATCAATCAAGGTCCTCAAATTTCAAAAGGATTTCAACCCAGTACTCAGCTCAGCCAACTAATACAGCCCATGTGGTTTTAAGAGCCTGCAAAGAATAAAGAGGAACTTCAGGATGCACCCCATTAGTAAGGATAATACTGAACTCACAACCATCTACAATGATGGTGACTTAGTATCTTCAACCAGAAATTCTTATAAACAACCTTAAGGTTTAAGAATAGAAACTTGGCTTAAAAACTTATGGTAAAGCCAGAAGATAGAACAAGAAATCTTTTCAGTAAAAACACAGTGACACTAAGGACTATTCACAGCATATTTTCATTGACTCTATGTCCCTGAACACTTAAATATTAATAGATATTTACTCGGTATACATCCACTACAACGGCAAGAAGGTAGGACAGCTAGAATTCGCATATATGACTTGTAAAAAAATAAGACCCCATTCACGAACAGTTTCTGAGTCTCTAATAATATTAAACGCACACTTCCATATGACCAAGCAATTTTCCTCCTAGGGGTTCATCTCAGAGAAGGGAAAACATACATCCACACAAAGGCTTACATGTAAGTCACCCTAACAGCTGCATTTATAAAAATACAAAAGCTAGACTTGACTCCAATACTCACCGATTGATGAACTGAAAAGCAAACTACAGAATATCATCCATAAAATGGAAGAATACTCCGCAATGAAAACAGAGCGTAGTCCTGACACACATAGCATTAGAAGTGAGCTACAGTAAATTGGGGCTCTGCCTATTTTTACAAGCAAAGTTGTTTATTTCATTGGTTTTGTTTATTTGTTTGTTTGTTTCTTGGCACTGGAGAGTAAACCTAAGTTCTGCACACTGAGCTGCATCCCCAGCTCTCTTGTTATTTTTTTATTTTGAGAAGAGTCTTACTAAGTCACTAGGTTGCCCAGTTTGGCCCTGAATTTGCGATCCCCCTGCCTCACCTCCCAGGGCTGGTGTAACAGGCTTACACAGCTATACCTAGCTACAATTGGAGTTTTACACTCATTTAGTCACATGTTGTTGGGCTCAGAAAATGACACCCCAGGGACAATGCTGTGGCACGCGGAGCACTTTGAACTAAAAGTAACCGGAAGGTCTCAAGAGCAGAGCGTCCCTCATCGTCTCTCACCTTCCTGTCTTCAGTCCCTTCTAATCCCCTGAAGCAAGTCATAGAGACCAGAATTCTCCCGTAAGGATGGTTACAGAAACTAGAACTCCTCTTTCCCAAAACAAGTCCTGAAATCTTTAAAATTTACTTTCACTCTCTTCTTTCCGGAAGACTTTCATTCCATATGTCTATGCCCAGGAGGAAAGAGGACCACAGAGAAGAGGTCAAGAAGAATCTGGACAGAGAGGCCAAAAAGAATCTGGACAGACAGGCTCTGCTGGGCCCCTTTGTCTATGACCACTGAGGCCGACTCTTTCTGTCCAATCACATTTCTACACAGCTGTCCATGCCTCCGCAAAACTAAGCATAAAAAGTTTTCCCCAGGTCTTTGGGTCTTCATTTCTGAAGGCTCTTGTATTAGATAAACTTTGATTTTAAAAATGTGTTACGCTTCTCTTTTGTTAACTTGTTTGGTTTTACAGGCGCATAATCTATGGCTTTTTTTAGCAAGTGGTAAGAAAGGTATCACAAGATTGTGTAAGACCCTTCCCACACACTACGAACAGCAGAGCTGACTAGTTCCAACAAAGGCCACAGAGACTCCAAGTCTCAAATGTTTACGACCTGAGTCTTAACAGAAAAATGCTGCCTATTTCCACCCTAAGAAGCCACAATCAAAAAGAGCATATACTGTATGATTTCATTTATAGAAAATTCTAGAAAAGACACAACTTATATGGCTAGAAAGCATTTCTGCAGCTGCCAGTGGCAAGAGCAGGGGTGGACTCTGATTGCAGCGAAGCACAAGGGAACTTTCTGGCATGGTGAAAATGGTCTATTTCTGGATTGGGGTGATGGTCACATGACTATATATATTTGTCAACTGATGCTCAATAAATGAAAATGGATTGATTTCATCGTACCTTAATAAAGCTAGCCAAAAGGAAATATACACATATATATAATGTATCGTTACCACATTCTGCCAAGTATTACCAGATATCTACCTCCTGCTGTAAGTACTCTTTAAGGTACTGGAGATTATGACACTGAACCAAGAAGACCATGTTTCTGCCCAGATGAAGCAGTTATAATACAGAAGGCCTCATCTGCCACACAGCACACAGGCAGTAAGAGTAACGTGTGAGGAGACAGTAGGTTTCAACAGTGCTCAGACCCTGGCAACCAAGGTAAACTCCAGCAATTTCTGAGTTCCTGTCTTCTCACTCTCTCCGGACAACCTCAGACCATCCCATGATACACTTTAATGCCACATTGAAAGCCCTAAACTACCCACTTACCTTCTGCCCTTCCTTCTATCCTCAAAATACCCACCTGTTTACTAGACACAGTTCCTTAGGCGTCTCAGAAGCATCTGAAACAGGGCGACTAAAACTGAACTCCTTCCTCTGTAATCTCCTCCTCCACTGGAGTCCCTTCTGGTAAAAAATGGGTTTCTGGGGGGCCTTTCACCAGCCTCTCTGCTTTGCCCCTTCTGGGCTTCCTGGGGGACTGGTCTTCCAGCCAGTGTGGTCCCCATGTTCTCTCTTCCCTGGCCACAGCAAATACACTGGGGACTTTTTTGAAAGAGTGGGCAGCCTCTTACAGAGTTTTGGAGCACAGTCTCCCTGGAGGGTCACCTGGACCCACCACAGACTCTGCATGACCACAAACTCTACTGGCTTGAAAGCTAGGGTGTGACCAAACCTCCTCTGCAAATCCCGGGATCTCCAGAGTTCACTCGAGAACTACGGAGTCCTCCTTCACCCTGCTGTCCCTTTTCCTCTACACACAGTCAGCCATGACCCTACTACACTCTCACTGACTCCCTGGGCCAAGGCAACCCAGACTCTTTCAACCACCCTGCGATTCCTTCTCATTCTCTACAGAGCCACTGACTCAAGTAGCTTCTCTGCATAAGTCCCTTCAACTGCTTCCCACTGCTCTGAGGCTTAAACACAAAGTCTTTCATGTGGCCCACAAAGGCCTGCATAATCGCACCAGGACCACCTGTCCGGACTTCTCCTCTCTGCAGGCTACTCCACGGAACGGAGTCTCCTCTCCTCTGCACTCCATGTCTTCTTCCTGACTCAATTGCACAGCTGGAACTTTCTTTCTCTTAGTAGAATGCAAGAAATGACTCTCAGGAAGTCTCTAGAAAGTCATGTGCTTGTTTTTGAGTCAGAAGACACGAGGATAAGTCATGAACTTGAAATATCAGACTGACTTCCTAGTACCAGAAGGACTAAACACTGGTAGAAGCGAAAAGAAAAGGAACAGGCCTCCAGAGCCTAGGAATCAGGAAAAGAACTGCAATGGGAATTACAAGGAACCCAAAGAAGCCAGGGAAGACATTCTGAGTGAATTACACCACAGAAGGACTCTAACTGACCCCAGCACCATCACCTCCCACCCGATACTTCTGCACTGACTAATGCAAACCCCTCAGGAGCAATCCTTCACTGAAACCCCACTTCAACCTTCCCAAAGTCGTGGGCTCCCTGTCATCAAAGAGAACACTTCCCATGAAAGGCCAGGGAATCGCCCCACTCACCACATCTCTCTGCAAAGCCTCCTCCCAGTGTGGCAGAGTGGGAATCTCGGTACACATTCCCATAGCACCAAAGATTCAAGACAGTGTTCATTGCCCCTCTTTATTAATATAAAAAGGGATTTCAGAGATATTCAGGGTCCCTCATATGGCTGTCCATTTGGATTTTTGCCAAATACTAAATATTCACCTGAAAGAGTTCCAAGTTCAGATCACAAGGTAAAATGTTGACTTTTTTTTTTTTTTTTTTTTTGGCAGTACTGGGGATCGAACTCAGGACCCTGCGCTTGCTAGCCAGACGCTTATTCCACTGAGCTATATCCCCAGCCCCCCACAAGGTAAAATGTTGAAATCCAGTCACTCTGAGATGAAGGCTCACCTACAGAGTTTAATTCACACTTGATCATTTTTGCCTTTAAATGTTAATCACAGTGAAGGAAAACTTCTTTTGTTTGCGCCTTTCTTTTTCAAACCTTTAATGTATTGGAAAATTAACTTCAGAGTTCTATAAGGCAGACTTCAATTCTGGAAAAATCCTTTTCTTCCGAACACTTGCTTTTGGTAATAAAGAGAACAAAAACATTCAGGTCAAACCAACTTTTCTGCTTCTTGCCATTTCACCATCTTTAAAATTTGGCAAGCTTTACTCAAAGACGGAAAGCAAACCAGAGAGCTTTTGTGGTCACATCTTGTTTTTCAGGTGTCAGACAGCTCTGAGTATTTGCTTTTCTATCACCATTGATGGAAAAACAACACAGAAGGTGAATCCTATTGTGTGGATAGATCAGAAGCATCTTTGTAACAGAGCTCAGGGTATTTTTACAAACTTGTGGGCAATGGCACTGGGAACTCATTAAAGATTATCTGTGGATGGCATCCTAAACACTTCTGTATCTGACGGTGGTGAATAACTCTCCTAATTTGAAAGATGAGACATGCAGGTCGACTTTTTAGTTTTCATCAAACTGAACGCCCTTTGCCACCCCCACAGCTTCACATCTGAGCCTGAAAAGAATAGAAAAGCAACAGCAGTTTTGTCTGTACCTACTAACTGGAAAACACATTCAGTCTTTACTGAAACAACTAATAGTAAGCCACAATTCCACGTAAATTCTATGATGTGTAGGCCAGGTGTGGTGGTGCACGCCTGTAATCCCAGCACTTGAGAGGCTAAAGTTGGAGGATCTTTGTGAGTTCGACACCAGCCTGGGCTGCAGCGTGAGCTCAAGGCCAGCCTGAACTACATAGCAAGACCCTGTGTCAAAAAGACAAATGAATGAATGAATGAATGAATTCCATAATGTGGTCCTAAATTCTTAGGGTAATCAAAAGCTGGAACTTGAGAGAGTGGAGGGTCTTTCAAAAGGACACCTGGAAATAAAAAGGAATTGTTAGAATGAGCACTGATCAATCGCTAAGATTACTACAGAGATCCTGGTGAACTGCAAAGGAGAGCACAGCGAAGCAGAAGCTTCCAAGCAGCACAGGGACGACAGTTTCCAGGCATCCAGAATGCCTGGGTAGTAGCATGGACCAACACCAAGCTGTCTCAAGAGAAGACAGGCGGCAATGGGACACCTGCTCAGCAGTGGCACTGGAGAAGCTGTCCCTAGCAGTAAAAGTGGAAGAGAGGCTATCTTCTTCCTTCCAGCGACCAAAGCACTTACTGCTTTTCTGTCTTCTTTCTTAGGACTAAAACTTTAATCTCAGCAAGTAATCAAGCTCAGATCCAATGTAAAAACAGGGAGAAAACTGTGACTTCTGCAGTAAAACAGTGCACTGAAGAACTAGCCAATGAATTAATCAGTGCAGACAATCCAAACAGCGCTCTTTTCCTCGCTAGGAGACCCTGCACTCAGCTACATATGCAAAGATCCCAGCTCACCGTGATCAATCTTCTCCGCATAAAGACAGACATAGCAGACTTCTCCCCTAAGCACCATTGCCCCTCCAGTGCTGTGCTTAAGCTTCACAAGTATAAAAATATATGGCTAATATTCATTACATAACCTATGAAAGATTACAACAGCAACACTGATAAGAAAAATGGCCAAGTTAAAACTTCACTTCCATTAACCCCTTACAGGTCTTCTCCACCAAGGAGGTTCTCAAGATCAAGACAGTAGCCTGGAATTTATTTCCAAATTCTCAAAAAAATTCACTTCATATTCCAAACAGCTTAATATGGATGAGATGGGAATTCAGAAAGAGTACCATTACTATTGCTTTTCAATTTTTGTAGCTATGTTATTCTTCCACAAGACAAATTAAACTATCTAGCACACTTTTTTTTCAGAGTTAAATTAGTTTGCATGAAACAAAGTAAACATTGTTAGTCAAAACTATTTTGCATCAAACTTCAGCATGAACTACTTTTCATATGTGAAAAATTATACACTGGGTCTCAGAACATCTCAAAATACTATACCTTGGCCTGATGAATACTTTCAAATTCCACAAGTTTTCTTTTGTTTTTTGGGGTTTTTTTTCTTTTGGTACCAGGAGTCGAACTCACGACTTCACACTTGCCAGGCAGGCACTGTATTGCTGAGCTATATCCCCAGTTCCATGATGGATACTTTCAGTTGAAGGAAAGAGTCTCAGAAGCAAGATCTTTGTAACCCTCTGCCCTTCCTTTCTTGCTCCCCTTTCTCCCTAAGGCAGGCCACAGAAACCAGAATTCCGTTTCCCCAAGGCCAATCACAGAGGTTCTAGCTTCCTCCTCCTAGAGCCTAGAGCCAGCCATAAAACCTAGATATGCCTCTCTTTCCTCACCTTTCTATGCTAGGAGTTGGCCATCAAGAAATTCTCAGACCTATCTTGCTTGATTGTAGTTTATCAGACCCCCATTCTAGAAAGGGTCCTGCCCTAAAACTGGCAGGAAGAAATGCCGCACAAAGAAGGCAAAAAGCATCTGAACAGAGGCTCTGCTGGGCTTCTGTTCTCCATCTGACCTTTGTGTATAATCTTATTTCTAGATAGCCACTGCTTGTTGATCAAATCTGAACACAAAAACAATTTTCCCAGGCCTTCATTTCTGAAGACTCCTATCTCAGGTAAAACCCTGGTTAAATAAACTTATTGTGTCTTTCTCTTGTTAACTTGTCTTTTGTTCTAGAGTGTCAGCTCTGACCCTTAGGAGGGGAAGGAATGGTATCACAACTTTCCACCCCTACACTCATCATACCATCCCATCACACACGGTCTACACGGTAGCTTCGCGAATTCTATTCATTAATCACATTTTACAAATAGGCCCTGAAGCACTGGAGCTGAGATCTGGTTGACAATGACATTCATTCGAATCTCCTAAACTCGAGTGTTTAGAGCAATAGCACAAGACAAAAAAGGTGGGGACACATATGAATCACTTATCCTCTTTATAAGCTTCTATTTGAAGAAACAAAGGCCTAAAACCTCCACCCTCACACGAGGAGCCTCTCTGTTCATGGTGGCAACTCAAGTCTGAGACATCAACGTCCACTTATCTGTGGTCTCCCTGGTGACATCATCTCCCAAAATGCAGCTGAGAACTAGCCCAGGTTCAATGATTGCATTTGCCAAACTCCTCCAAGGGAGAGAGGCTCTTTATTCATTTCACAAATATTCACAGATCAGTCACCGGGCCCGGAGGCTCTGTAACAAGAGTGGAATCTGGGTTGCTGCTCACGAGTATTTACATTCTGAAACTCAGAAGCCAGAGTACACCAAACAGTCCGTTGAGAAAGTGAAACAGCACAAAGACACCACATGCTACTAAAATACTTTGTACTTACAAAGCTTCATTACCTCAATGAAAGTAAGAAAACAAAATCTTTCTGATGAGTTTATGTTTTCTGGTGGTTAGGATGAAGAATCAACTTGACTAGTGTTGGGATCCACCCAGAGGATTGGTGAAGCGTACTTCTGGGTATGTCTAGGTAGGGCCTGGAGGGGAAGGCTTGGGCTCTATGTCTGATCCCTGGCCCTTTCCTCTCTGGCACTATTCTCTGTTCTGCTATCTGGCCTCCATGAACTAAGCATCTGTGCTGTACCCCACCCTTCCACTATAATATTCTTGCATTAGAGCCAGCCTGCCATGGACTGAATCCCCTTAAAACGTCAGCTAAATCAAACCTCCCCTCAAACTGTGGATGTGAGGTACTGTTTACAGCAGTGGGAAAACTGACTAGTAGACCGAATCTACCTCTTTCCCTGTCCCTACAATGTCCCTCCTTGCTTTCCGTTTGCCATTCCTGCCACTTCCTGATACTGACCTACTCACAGCATTCAGGACTCAGCCCAGGTCTCATGTCCTCAGAGAAGACTTTTTCATGTAACTTATGCCTGAAAAACAGGCACACACACCCCTCAGCTCATGCACATCGCTAGGCACCCTCTCCCCTTTCTTCCCTCTAAGCGATCACCACATTCTACCTATTTGTTCTGATTTATTGTCTTGACTCTACTCTGAAATGGAAACTCTCTGAGAACAGAAGTGTTGTTTCTTCACTATTGTACCTGTAGACACGTAATATGTTCTCAATAAATATTTAGTAAATGACTAAGCAAATGAAGGCGTAAATTGATCAGATTTAGGAAAAGCCACTTAATTTCCAACACACCTTAAAAATCTTAAGTTTAAATCATGCTTGTGCAATTTAGCAAGATCCTTTTCTCAAAATAAAAACAGAATATTTGGGCTACAGCCCAGTGAAAGAACATACTTGAGTTGGGCCCCGCTACCGCAATCAACCAATCCATCAAGCAAGAAGTCAAATATTACTACTTTTGTTAAATATTGTAGTGAAGGACCCAACCTACATAAGACAAGAAAAATAAACATATAAGGGAGAGGGATTTGATTGTCATTATAGAGATGAAATGATTGTCAACAAGAAACCTTGATGGTATTAATAAGTCAATGTATCAAACTTTCTAAATACAAATCAGTTTACTAAAGTGATTTGCATTTCTCTATATCAGTAATGAAATGTTAGAAAGAACAGTGTTTTCAAGAGACAAGAAAAAAAAGAATATAAGGAAAATAATGAAAACAAAGCTTTTGTGAATAAAGAAGGAAAGAGTGGCTTAAGGGAAGGGAGAGGAATGGGAAGAAAAGAAAAAGCAAGATAATACCATGTACAGGTACACATTCCCTATGATGAATGTTATGGTTATATATACATATATCTAAAATGTACCAAGATGGGCATGGTGGTGCGTGTCTATAATCCCAGCACTCAGGAGGCTGAGGCAGGAGGATCAATGCGAGTTCAAGACCAGCCTGGGCTACAAAGTGAGCTCAAGACCAGCCTCAACTGCTTAGCGAGACCCTGTCTCAGAAAGACCAAAAATAATAAAAAATAAAATGTACCAATAAAGTATATTTAAAATTTATAAAACAAGATACTTAGGAACACAGTTGGCTCTCCATAGCTCTGTGTTCACTGCAGACTCATCCAACTATATATGAAAAATATTTTTAAAAGCAATTCCAGAAAGTTTCAGGAAAAAACCTTAAATTTACCCACGAGGAAAACTGTCCGGCTATGCGGGAATGAAGCGCCGGGTATGCACACCCTGCTGTAGCCCCACCCTCAGCCTCAGCACCGTTCACCCTGTGTCCCCTGCATGTATTCTGCAGAGAGGCTTCCAATGCTTGTGTTAAATGCATGGATTTTCTTCTTGTCATTATTCCCTAAACAACAGAGTATCACAATTATTTACATAGTGTTTGTATCGTATTAGAAATTACAGGGACTCTAGAGATGATGCGAAGCATTTGGGGGTGTGAAGGAAAGGGGAGGAAGAGAAGAAGACAGGAATGGGGGAGAGGGAGGGTAGGGCACCGAAAATGATCACCATACAGGCAAATGTGCCATTTCCCAAAAGGAATGCCACTATTATGTATCACCAATACATACACCAGTTAAATAAATACGTATTTTAAGTATAAAATATTTGAGAGGATCTGCATAGGTTACATGCAAATCCTGTTCCCTTTTATACAAGGGGCCAGAGCATCTGTAGATTTTGGTGTCCTCTGGGCCCCTGAAACCAACTCCTTTTAATGTTTATATATAAAATAAAACTTTGTAAGCTCTTACTGTATAAAATAGGAAAATGTATCAAAACATATTAAAGAGCACCAAAATACATGGAAAGACACACAAAGGTTCTGAAGGAGCAGACCCACTATTGTGAAGATGTCACAGAGGGTGTGTAACTGGTGTGGAGTGTGCATAAAGACCTCCGCCCACAGGGAGTCATAGGTGCTAAAGATGAAAAAGAAGGGTGAGAACAAGCTGTTGAATGGCGCAGGACAGCAATGCTGGCTAAGGAGGAAATGATTTTCAATACCTACTTTATAATCCACCTTAAATGAAACAATTCGAAACTGTACGTATTTGAATGAAAAAACACAGCCAGCTAGTAAATCTTAGGATACAAGAATATTCTAATTACCTAAGGATAAGTATATTTTAAGCTACAAAGAGCCCAAAATATATAGAGCCTGCCTGACTTGTGTATAATCTAATCTGGAACATCTGTTTGCCAAAGCAGCCGTAAGAAAAAACAATAAATATAGAAACATGTAAGAAAAAATAAACTCCATGTACGGACAGAGAAATTTGAAACATTTATGATAATAAACAAAGAACCAGGGCTGGGGATATAGCTCAGTGGAATAAGCGCCTGCCTGGCAAGCGCAGGGTCCTGAGTTCGATCCCCAGTACCGCCAAAAAAAAAAAAAAAGCAAAAGCAATGGTTGTGAGGGCTGGGGATATAGCTCAGTGGAATAAGTGCCTGCCTGGCAAGTGCAAGGTCCTGAGTTCGATCCCCAGTACCGAAAAAAAAAAAAAAAAAAAAAACACAAAGAACCCTCATGAATCAACCCAACCAGAATAACAAACCCAAAAGACATACTCAGGTATTTCAGGAAAAAGAAAATGTGTAGAGCAGCAAGCATATGAAAAGATGGTTCACCTCCTCTGTCCTCAGGGAAACGCAGAGAGAGGAGAGAGAGAGAGAAGACCCAAAGTACCACCACTTTGTATCTAAGAGAAGAGAATATTGTACAGTTCATTGATCCCAAATGTTTGGCAAGTACAAGGAGCAAAGAATGTAAAATGGCACTTCTTTGGAAATGTACTGGCCTCCCCAACATCACAGGACACAGTCCTCCTCTCCTGGTCACACACCCTGGAAAGACTCTGCTCACCCACATCACAGGATGGGCCAAAGTATTCATCATCCTCTTTCCTAACATCCAGAAACTGGGAACAGATAAATGCCAACTCCCCCCGCCCCCCAGAGAAGCTAACTGTACTGTATTCATGAAATGAAATACACTAGAAAAACCAAAAATGAACAACAGCCACATACATTGACACCGGTGAATCTCAGAAACCTAATGTTGCTGAGCTAGCCACTGAAAAATGCGGGCAGAATAACTGCATTTTTATAAGGTTGCCAAATATACTATGTATATAATCCTAGAGAAAAACAAAACAAAAAAACCATGTTGTTGGTTTTTCCTCATTGTTGAGACAAAATATCCAAAGTTAAAGAAGGAAAGGTTTATTTTGCTCACAGTTTATACATATTTTAGTTCATACTGGGGGCGGGGGGGGGGTTCCCAGGCAGGATGGCTGGGCAGATGGGCATCACAGAGGAGAAACTGTTCATGGCAAGCAGACAGCAGCCAGACAAGCAAGGGATCTTGGCAGCCTTTACCTGCCCCTTGTATACTCTACCTAGGCTACAGGGACTAGAGTTGTACTAAATCAATCAGTGGGCTGATTTAGTAATCACACACCCTTAACCCCAGCAACACAGGCCTCTGAAAAAGTCTCTCAGGAAAAAGCCCTACCTAAGACCACACGAGGCTTTGGAAAGACATCTAAACACAAACCATAAGAAGTACTAAAATATTTAAGATAATCTTTACTAGAGTGAAGAAAGGAAATGGGATCTAGGTTTCAGAATCACTCATAATGTTCTATTTCTTAGGATGAGTGGAAGGTACCTGGGTTCTCATTTTACTAATCTCCATTAAACAATACATATATGCTCTAAAATTCTAAATCCTCATTTACCTACAAAGTACATTTAATAAAAAGGTAAACTTCTATCGTAAGTTACTACCAAGTATTTGGTTTCTCTGGACACTTTGTTTATGTATGTAAAACACCAAACTGAAGCAAAATAAGAAAGAATGAGGGAGGTGCAAGGGATGTAGCTCAGCAGCACCGGGCCTGCCCGGCAAGCACAAGGTCCTGAGTTTTATTTCCAATACCAAAAAAAAAAAAAAAAAAAGAAAGAAAGAACAGGGGTCTCCACACTAATAAATAGAAAAAATATGTTAAACTCCCTTGTGCATATTTAAATTAGCTATGTCTCAGAAATCTCCAAGCAATGCACAGGAATGTACAATATGGTAACAAATGCATCTTTTCTTTCCAGTGGAAATAAGGTGCATATTTTCTCCCATCATAGACTTCAATAAGCACCCTGCAGGTTAAACAGCTCTGGGTAACTGCAGCCTTTTGGTTCTCCGAATCAGCAGTATGAAATCCTCCCTCTCCCTCACCTCCTACATTCAGTCATCACTGCCTGGTGGGTGAGTGATAGCAGCCCATTTTCCTGGCTTGCCACCAGATTATTTAGCAGGTCCAGGGGGAAGATTGGGACAGGGAGGAAGGTTTCCTCAGAGACAAATCAGAAAGGAGCTGAGATGCAGGGCCCCCAAAAAACCTTCTCTCTCTGATGTTACTAGAACTAATTAAAATAACTGTCAAAGGCAAAATCGTGAAATGACTTAAATTGCGGCAAATACTACTGGTAATTACCATTTAGTCATTCTCCTGACCTTTTGCAAAGAGCATGAGATTAACATCGGCTCTGCGGAGTTTCAGTTTTAAAAAAGAATAAAAGCACTGAGTTTGTAATTCCAAAACTGATGTATTGTAGGGTGTGGTGGTGCACTCCTAAAATCCCAGCACTCAGGAGCTGAGGCAGAAGGATTGCTGGGAGTTTAAAGCCAGCCTAAAATACAAAGTGAGTTCAAAGCCAGTCTAAACTACATACTGAAACTCTCTCAAAAAGACAAAACAAACAAACAAAAACCCCCTAATGTATTGTGAATAAGCTCATCCTAGGCCCACATCTCTTTTTTATTTTAAAGAGAGGGGTTAAAAAACCAATAAAAAATACAGAATTTCAAAACAAGATGATAGGAAATTAACAATGGTTATTATACTGCATAGTGTTACCTTCAGAGTAGTTGCTCAGATTACAAAATACAGTCATGCAGAATTGATCAAACAATATAAGCACTAACTAAAAATAAGGAAGTTAATTAGAAAAGCTAAGTCACTGAGGTACTTAACATGAAGAAAGAAGATCTTAACTTCTGAGGTCAGAGGCCCTGGGGCAGAATGTTGGCTTTATCAGGAACAGCAAGGTGGCTCTTGGCAAATCCCTTAAACTGAGGTCTCCAAGGACCTCGGTTTCTCTATCTGTAAAACAAGAAGAACACTACCTCATAGAGTTACTGTCATGATTAAATGATTCCAGGTACTTCAGACAAATTCCAGGCACCTCACAAATGTTCAATAAGTAATCATTATTATTTTCTAAGGTCAAAAAAATTAGGCAAGTCTGAAACGAAGTTTTCTACTAATATATGTTTTTAGCCACCCCTCACTTACAATTTTTTTTTTTAATGAGACAGGGTCTTGCTATACAGTTCAGGTTGGCCGTGAGCTCACTTTGTAGCCCAGGATGGTCTGGAACTTACTACGATTCTACTGCCTCAGCCTCTCGAGTGCTGGGATTACAGGTGTACACCACCACACCCAGGTTGACCTATGCTTTTTATTAGAGTCTGGGGCAGCCCTGGGGGTTGAACCCAGGGCCTGCACACTGAGCTATATCCCCAGTCTTTTTTTTATTTTTGGAGAAAGGATCTTCTCAAGTCACTAGGCTGCCCAGGCTGGGCTCAAACTTACCATCCTGTGTCAGCCTCAAAGAGTGCTGGGATTTCAGGCATATGCGACAATGCCCAGCTTCGTTTTTAAAATTAAGAATAGTATCATCAGTACTCCTAATTTTAACACTGAATTATACAAATAAACTTTTCTTTTCTCCCCAGGACTAAAAAAACCATACATTTCAAGGGATTAAAAATACAGTAATTCAATAGAACACTGTCCCTGTACTTTCTGCCAACCCCTCCAGTCCAGTATGTACATTTAATGGGAATTTTCCATTGTGCTTCTAGACAAATCTTTCAATCATTAAGGGTTCTAGCAGCTGACACTTCTCTTTAATACTCTTTTCAAAATTATCTTTCTTTCCAACCTGGCATGGCATAGAGCTGATGGTAGTGATTATCACGAGACCGCATCTTTTCAAGCCAGCCCACTGAAGCTTGAACCAGTCTTTACATGAGGTCTGTGAAGGGAAGAGCCCAACTTCCATGTTGGAAAATCAGTTAACATATATGCTGTGACACCAACAGGGAAACATCACCAAAAGCAAGTAAATGGTTCCTCCTGAAATCCTATCACCCAATATGTCTTGCAAGGCAGCATTTCAAGGTTCAGCTGGGGACATAATTAGGTATAGCACTCAAGATGGCGCCAGAAGAAACCCAATTCCAGGAAGGGCTCTTATCCTAAAGCCAAGAGCAAATCATTCCACTAATCCAACAGGCAGAACTGATAGTTTTAATAAATTTAGACCTATGAGATAAATCCCTCTTTTAGTGTTTTGCTTCTTTTTCCCATTAAAAGAAGTACAAGCCCTATTTCTTCATGGTGCTATTTTAATTTAAGCAGAGCTTTGCTTTTAAAAGGCTCAGCATGTTATCATAAATGCTTAATGGTTGTGCAAACAATATTTACTTGCTGTAAGTCAACACAGCCACCAATTGGAAGCTCAAAATGTAAATAGAGTCAGTCCACAATTCCCGGTTCTCTCCTTTCCTGTGCCGCTGGGAGGTTCTCTCTCAGCCTAACAAGAGCTCATGTTTAAGGCACCAGAAACCAAGGGCAGCCAATGAATGAGCAAATAAAACATAATTTGTTATTTAGTATTTCTAAAAACATACTGAAGTCATCATCATGGGAAAAATGTTCACTGTGTTGGAATTCCCTGCACTCATTTTATGACCGTTGCTCATTTTAATTATATATGGAGTGTAGGCACTATGCACCAAGTTCCCAAAAAGCTAATCTGGCCAAGACTAGAGCACTGGTTGTTATACCCTGAGGTCACATTTAAAACACTGAACACCAGTACAAGTTGCACAAAGTCCAATTAGAAAGGATGTGGGCAATTATGGATCAACACGCCTACAAGTCCTGAATGAACTCCAGATCCATGGATGTCCAAGCAACCCGGGGCACACAAGGAGTAGGTAGCTGAGGCTGGGCTGTTGTCACGAAATCATCTGTGTTTAACTGGGTAAGCATCCAGTTCCCACTTCACCATGATACCTAAGAATTTATGGATAATTTTTTGGAAGTTCTTGCTAAAAACTCAACACACATAGACAAGGTGTGAACAAAAGATATGGTGAATATTTAATCTTTTTTAAAAACCTTATTATGGTGTAATAACACATCACCATTAATTCCTTTCAAATAATTATCCCCGACTTTGAACACACATGTCCCGTTATCTTGCCACTTTCTTTTTCTAAATTTTATTTTAAAGAGAGTAGAAAATAATAAACTAAACAATAACAAAAAAGAACAATGCCAGCATAGCAGCATCACAAACATAAACAAACCAGAGCAAGAACATTTATAGTGATAAAGGGTTTCAAGACAAAGTAATACGAAATAACAGTGTTTGTTATATTACATAATACTATCCTCATTGCTCAGATTACCAGATGTAAGAATGGAAGATTGTTCAAACCATTAAAGAGAATAAGAAAATAATTATTAGATAAAACATTAGAGATAATACAGAGTTTCACTAGATGGTAGGAATTCACCATGGTAATTCCTTTGCATATTGTTACCTTCAAATCAGTTGCTCAGAATACCAAATATAAGCATGCAAAGATTGGTCAGAACACAAAAAATTGTAAGCTTTAACTGTTCCTTTCGGTATAGCATCACACATTAGCAGTGTATCTTGCCTCTCTGAAGCAGCTCTGAGAGTTCTCTTTCATGATTTTTCATTGTGCTGTCATGGCTGCCTCTATATCTGAGATCTATTCAAAACATTTACTTTTCATGGTCATTTTAAACTTTGCAAAGAGCCAGAAGCCGTATGGTGCCAGATGTGGTAAGGTGGATGAAGACACACACCGGGGTGTTTGCAAGCCTGTCTTTCTTTTGTATAGCACTTGGCAGCAGCATGCACTACAGCTTTGATCCCACCTCAGAAAGACACTCACAAAAGAGGACTTGCAGAACTGCTTCAGAAGGCGGCCAGAATTATGGGATAAGTGTGTCTTCAGCAAGGGAATGTACTTTGAGGGAGATTCATGGCAATGTGTCTTTTACTGTAACAGATTTCTTTTGAATTTAAACACCCACTGAATATTTTGATCAGCCCCTCTATATTATTCAAGACACTCTATGGCCAGGAAGAAAAAAATATAAGTTAATTGTTTTTTTAATATCTGTAACTCTACATAGTAATTTTTTTCTTTTCATCTTCCTGATTTCTCTAATATCTCCTCCTCTGGAAGCAAAGTGATGCCTAAGAGCAAGTATAATCACATTTTAGCAGACAACAGCTCTCCTATTACATATTTGATAACTTGAAAAAAGGGAAACCTTTTTATCAACCAGTAAGCAAATATTAAAAGTTTTCAAATCAAGAAGCACTGACTCCGACAGTCCCAGAGGGAATGATTGAAGCAACTCCATTTACAAAATTGAGAATTAATCTGAGACCACAAGCTGCACCTAGCGTTTAGTTTTTTGTTTGGTTGTTTTTTGGTAACTTCTTTTACCAAGATCAAAAAGCTGCAAAAAAAAAAAAAAAAAAAATCTTTGAACCTGCAACTCATAGAATTCTTTAAACATCTGTTAGTTAAAAGGTTCTGCATCCACAGGATGTGGCAGGTCTTACAAGCTGCAGGAGAGTGAAGCTCTCAGGCCATGCTGCTACATCTGAAGCAATAGGCTTGGTTCAGGGATGAGTCCTGGAAGCTGACCACACATTGCTATGTGAGAGAGGAACAAGCACCATTGACAGGGAGAGGAAGGCAATGCCCTATTTCTGACTCAAGTGTTACCTCTACCAAAGCTCCCTGTAAGGCAGTTCAAGTCTTTCGGGACAGGTGGGTCCCTCTGTGTCAGGACAGAAGAATCTTTCAGGAGCCCTTTCTTCCCATTTTGAACTTAATTAAACTCTCTGACGGGTTGGGGTTAGTCAGGCAAGAAAAGATCTGAAGGGATTAACAGCTCACCAAAGTGATAGCAAAACTGAAAACATCCCAGTAATCTGTAGCCATAGAGGGGGTGAAGAATATCTGATTTCAAGCAAAGGCCTCTGGGAAACACAGCTGCTATTGAACCAAAGGAGTTACCAGTTTGGCAGAAGACTAATCCTTAGTACCAAGAAATGCAAATCAGCTCTATTAGCATCAAAAAGCCTATTACCCTCTTCCACACTCTCCCCTGGAGCCCTCAACTGTTTTCTTGTTAAATCTTTTCCTCTGGCTATTCAGCTACTCTTCACAGAGCACCCCGGTATGCATGTGTAAATAAACCTTGATGCTGGTCCTGTTAATCTGTCTCTTTTTAGCGAATATACAGCCCCCACCTCCAGTACCGTACAGACCTAAATGGGCAAAGGTAAAGTTTTCCTTCCAGCAGGTCCCAAAGGCAAAAGAAAGTGGGAAATCCAACCCAAGTTCAGAAACAGAATCTCTAGATTCCTGCAAATGGGTGGTCCAGCTGATGGGACCAAAACCTCAGCCTTACTGGCAGGAGGACTCTGCCCCAGATAGCGCCTGACCTTTGGAAAGAACCTGAATCACGGTCCCTAGGAGGAAGCCTATGCTGAGGCACTGCCAGGCCAGCGCAGTGACGGAGACCACCTGAGATCCTCCCAGTTCTCTCTTTCCTGAGGTCCTCAAGCAAATGTGAAACCTTTATCAGGGAAACCCAGACATTAACAGAGAGGGGCAGAACGGGGGAGATGGGCACTGGCTTTCTGAGCAACGCTTAGGAGGAGTGTACAGAAGGCTGACTTGAGAAATAAAAATGACCAAATTCTGACTTCAGTAGAGACACATCCACAAAGAGAGAGTGTGTATAAACATTTTTTAAAAGGGGAAAGGAAAGAAACTATTATTTATGGATTATCCGCTATACAAATGCACTTGCATCTAATTTGCTGAGTTCTAAACCCTGTTCCCCTCACTGTTTCTCCTTCAACACTTCCTCTTTCAGAAAATAGTATCATTATTCAAACAATCATTCCTGTTCTTGTCTTCACTGGTAAATCTCACATTCGTTGTCATGACCGGCCAGTCCAATCTCCTCCAAACATGTCTTCTGCCCTCATTATCACCTCTGCTAGGACCGCTGCAGTAGTCTCCTACAGGATCCCTAGCATCCATTTGCTCCCCGCCCCACCCCAGTTCCTTACAGAACAGAGTGTAAAATGCCCATCTCTTGCTTCGAGTTGCTAGGCGGATGGACACTGCTCCTTGAATCTGTGTGTGGGGCTCATCTTGCACCACATTCTCCTTATTTCTTTGCAGCCACTAAGGTCTTCCTTCACAGACCAGGCTCTGGCCGACCTCACTCTGTACCTGGAAAACTTCTGGCGGAATGCAGCTTACCATCTGCCCTTGGCTGAGACGTCATCTTTTCAGAGAGATCTTCCTTGCCTCAGCACTCCACTTCTCAGAAACTTATCCCTCCCAATAACTCGTCCTTGTTCTTTTCCTTCATAGAACTGCTCAGAATCCACAACAATAAATTTGTGTGCGAATTCATTCCAAGTCCTCCTTTTCCAACAGACAGAAAAGTCCATGAAGTCAGGGGACAGGAGGTTTTTATTTCCCACTGGTACCCAGTACAGCATCCAGCTCCACAGCAGATGGTCCAATATTTGCTGAGCACTTCTGCAAGCATTTCAGGCTCCCTGCCCCTGACCACATGACTTAGTGTGCTAACATAGTCCTTAATCACACCTGTTGCCCTTGCACGGTGACTGAGGATCTCTTGGGCTCTCTGATCTGTAAAATATTCACATGACTTATAAGGAAGCTGAGATTCTGAGATGGAGCAGCTGTTCTATAGCTATGTACTTTTTTTTTTTTTTTTGCAGTACTGGGGATCAAACTCAGGACCTTGCATTTGCCAGGCAGGCACTTATTCCACTGAGCTATATCCCCAGCCCTAACAGCAGCTGTTCTATAAAGTCATCCCCAAAGTTCCTGTGGGAGTAAGGACACAGCACTGCTATCAGCCCATCACACACCTTATTTTCTGTTTGAAAACACCTGCTTAGCATAAATGAATGAGCTCACGGCCAAGGCCAGGCTAGCTGGTGCTTACGTAATGGTGCCAGCACGTCACATCAGCCTTCCTGCACCTAGGAACACTAGCCAGCACTCCAGCAGCATGCCCGGGGCCATTTCAAAAATCGAAATCATCAAAAAAAAGCCACGAAAATGTAAAAAATGGGGCTTTAAATCGACTAAGAAAAAGAGACTTGCTTACCACAAGAGTAGGGGCTGGAATTCAAAGGCAAAGCTCCACCAAGTCAGCCTCAGCCCTGAGAGTCACCTTTTCCCTCTGCTTCTTCACAAGTGACCACAAAAGCACCAGAAGCGTTGATCTGAGGGTGACAAACAGCAGTCACTGAGCAGTGGCAGCCATCCAGGACAGAGGAGGATTGCTCATGAACTTCACTCCACCTCCTCCTCAGCCATGTCCAAAAAAATCCAATGCAGCTGACATCAAGAAATTAAAGGAGACAAAATGCAAGATATAAATTCACTGCCCTCAAAAGAGCTGCTGGGTCAAGAGAAGCATGTGTGCAGACTGCAATGAGGTGTGCACCAAGGAGATGCGCCGCACACTCCAGGAGCACAACCCTCCTGTTCAATTTTTGCAAGACGGGAAGAGGCTGAGTCGAGTTTAAATGACTGTGCTGTCCCTTTCACATCAAAGAATGGAGAACTATTGACAACCTGCCCATCTGTGTGCAGGGAAAGAGAAGAGCTTGCAGGTTAATGGAAGAGGAAGCGAGCTGGGATGACCATGCAATCTAAAGTGAAATCCAGGCTGGACCAACATGTCCTGCAGGCAAAGTGCGGTTTAATCAAAGGGACTTTTTTCCCCAAATGATTTCACATGCTGAGATGTACAATTTGTGAATACACAAATAAAAAGTTTTAAAATTTGAAACAGTACTAAGCAGGTGGTGGAACCCTCGGATGCAGAATCAGAGGATAACGAGGACAGCTTGTCTCAGGTTCCACAGTTGCTGTAAAGTGGGGACAGACCCCAGGTGATGTCCACACACGGCTGCCTACAAGCATACCTTAGACAAGGCTCACCCTATATAAAAGAGCAAACCTACCACCGTTTTACTTAGGCTGGGTTTAATGATTAAGGCTCCCTCAGGATACCAGCTTCCCAACATGCCAGTGAAAAAGTGGAGCATTCAAAAAGCAAAACTTCATAAAGTGGACAGGAGGCTGAGACACAGTAATTGAAAAATTTGAGCCCAGCCTGGGCAACTTAGTGATTCAGCTAGACTGGATCTCAAAATAAGAAAAAATTTAAAAGGGCTTGAGATGGAGCTCCATGGGAAGGCCCTGGATTCAAGCTCAAACTTCAATAATGGAAAAAAAAAAAAAAAAAAAGGCAGTAATCTAGCACTCCAAGACAGAAACGGCGTAGTAGAAAGATGTGACATAGTAGAAAGATGTGGCAGAGGAAAGCTCACCCCATAGCACTCAGGAATCAGAGAGAGGAGGTAGGAGTGCAGGGTAAGAATACGCCCTCTGGCTCATGCTCCCAGGACCACCTCCAACCAGGCCCCTCCTGCTCACTGTGCATTCAGCCAGGAATTCGCGGATGGGTGGATTCACTGATAAACACAGCACCGCTGTGATCCAGTCATTTCCCAAAACCCCACTTCTGAACACCTGAGATTTTTACGGGTACATTTCAGATCTAGACCATAACATACTTACGTGCTAATAAACGTCTGCTTGTTTCTCCTCTTATTGAGCTGTCTTTTGCAGTCTGTAATTTGCAAGACCCTAGACAAAGAACCTGAGAGAATAAGGTCAAAAGAACCATTTTTCCTCCCTTATTAAAATACATATTCAACTGCAGCAGCCAGGCATGGTAAAACAGACCTCCAGCCTCAGTATTCTGGGAGGCTGAGGCAGGAGGATCACAAATTCAAGTCCAGCTTGGGCAACTTACCAAGACTAAAGGAATTTTATTTTAAAAAAGGACTGAAATGCAGCTCAGTGCAAAGGCTCTGGGTTCAAACTCCAGACACGCACACACAAATACACACACACACAAGCCACAGTTGTGAGGCGCCTTGTAGTCTCACTATTTTAGTCTATTACTACATATTCTCTTACACAGTCATAGCCCAGTATCAAAATCAAGGAGTTAAGATTGACCCAAACTATTATAAAATTGGCAGGTCCCCTGCATATTTCACTAATCGTAGCAATAACATTCTTCATTATGATAGGAAGATTAACTTGTTTCCTTGGTGTGGGAGCCTGTGGAGCACCACCTGGGTGACACTCCTTAAAGGAGCATCTGTCTCCATTTTGGCTGAATCTGACCCTATTTCCATATATTTCTATGTATAGAGCTGGCTAGGACCCTTCCTTTATCCCATCAATAGGCTTTAAGCAGCACATATCAGTCTAGCCAAAGTGTCGAAGGTAGTCTTTGAAGACGGCAGGCATGTTTCCCCGACCCCCCACCGTTCCCACCAGTGAGCCGGATGAGGTGGGATATGTGAGCCAGTGCTCCATGCTGTTGGTTGGGATCCAGCCTCAGGATAGAGGCTGTGACTTCCTAGGGCTTGAAAGATTACACATCAGAGCTCAGGCACCAACCCCAAAATTAGATACTATCTTAATAGTGTTGTGTAGATTACTCTTTCTTTATATCTGTCTCTGCATTTGCAGGGGTGATTTCAGGCCTCTTACCTAGCCCAGCTCATAGCACTCACCTACTTCCCATGGGTCTCACAGTTACTCATCCTCTAGCCACTAAAACCCAGGTGCAGCCATGGGTCGAGGCCTTTAGTCTAGATGGCCCTCATCACGGCTGGACTTAGGACCCCTTGGCTCCCCATAACTACAAAAACTCCTTAGTGTCTTTATTCTTACCATGGGTTGCACTGGAGGTGGTAGATTGGAATTAACTCCTTAGAATTTCAATAACTTTTCCATGGGATTACAAATATAAACTTCCTGGGCTGCAACAAGGACCAGAAAGGGCTCTCTCTAGGATCCAATCCAAAATTTCTTATGGCACTGAGTTTTTCTACCTCTCTGACCCATTTAGCTTCGGACAGTTCTTCACCCACATACTTTTTAGGCTTTTATAGCCTTGAAAGTTTTTCAAGAGTATTAGAAAAAAAAATTGTTTTAAAGATTATTTTGTAGAACCTCTCTCCTTTTGAGTTTGTCATTTCTTCTCAGAGAGATGTGGGCTCTGCATTTTGCACAGAAATTTCACATGAGTGATGCTATGCCTCGTATCAGAGAGCACTTGTCTGGTTTATGGCATTAATGGCGATGTAATCTTTGAGTACTGGAAGAAAACTGAATCTACCTTGTAAGTTCATGAATTTTTACTTGTAATTTTAGTTACAAATCACTTGAGACAAAAATTTCAAAGCACTTCACCAATGAGATCACTTTCTACTAACTACATTTTTATTGAATTCTTCAGAGATTTTATTTAGAGGTTCCTCTATTTTCTGCCTACTTAATTATTCCTTCTGTTATCAAATATCATGTTTCTAGCACTTTTCCTTTTTATCTTATAATATGCTTACAGGAAGAGTTCAGTAATCATGAGTTACTTGTGAGTTTTGGGTAAACTGGGAAATATATATAAATTTTGATAGTTTTTTCTACATTTTAATTGTGGGACAAACTGTGTTGCTTAGATGTTCTACTGAATGCTGTTTTGAGTAATACCTCCTTAATAATACAGAACAATACCTGTTTTGGTAACAGTTCGTAAACCTATGATAAGATTAAGATGTTAACATGAACATTTAATTGCCAGGACTCAAACAAGATTAACAAGGTGACACAAAATGCAAATAAAACATGCAAATAAAAAAAGACACAGCATCTATGAGCAAGACTGATCAAAATAGATGAGAGAGAAAAATTGGATATGTTCTATTTGCTTACTTGTCAGGAAAACACTAAATTCTAGATCTACACAAGCAGCTGCCCCAGAAATCTGACCTTGACAAATTACTTCTTCCACCCTATTCTGTAATAAAACTAGCATGCCAAAAAAGGTATGAATACACATTTGCCTGAATTTGTGATTATGTTCAAATAACACAGCAAATACCCTATGTGACAGACAAATTCATTGGACAAAGAGCAAAGATACACACACACAAACACATATATCTTCCATATATATTTTCCATTTATATAGTCCATATATATTCCATATATATGTATATATTCCACATATATGTGTATGTGTGTGTATGTATCTCTGTGTGTGTGTGTGTGTGTGTGTGTGTGTGTATTACATGTATGTTCTATACTTTGAGTTTAAGTGCTTTGCAGAGTAAACACTGCCTAGGAATCATGTTGAAGAACTGATTGAATGTTTTACCTGAAAAATACGCACACACCTTGTCTTGGTTACTTTTTTCTCTTTACAGAGACAAAATGCCCAACACTCAAAGTTAATGGGGAAAAGGTTTATTTAACTCACAGTTTGCAGAGGTTTCAGTCCACAGTCAGATGACTCCAGGGTGGCAGGGCAGAGGGGAAATGCAAAAGAGAACCAGTTCATGGCAAGCATAAGACAGCAAAAACAAGCAAGAAAGGGAGAATACAAGGCTTTTTCTGTTGCTTATATTGTATCCAGTCTCCTGGGCTTAGGGCAGGGCCAAGCCAATCACTGTAGACTAATTTAGTAATCACTGACATTTGATGCTAGCATTTTAATCCTAGTATTGTACCATGAATCACTTGCAAACTCTAGATTCATCCACCTCTGAAAAAGCCTCACCTATGACCACATGAGGCTTTAGGGGGCCATCTAGACAAACCAAAACATTCCACCCTGGGGCCCCCAAAGATTCATGCACATCCCTTTATGCAAAAGGCATTTAGTCCATCTCTAAGATTTACCAAAATCCTAAGAGTTTCAGCATTGCTGAAAAGTCCAAGTCCTGAGTCTCTTCTGAGACTTAAGGCAAACTCTTAGCTGTGAGACCTTGTATAAACGAAAAGAAAGTTAAACACGTCCAACATACAATGGAACAAAATAAACATTACCACTCCAAAATGTACAAATAGGGGAATACAAAGGAAAGAATGAGACCAAAGCAAATCCAAAATCCAGCAGGGCAAACTTTTAAGTTCTGTAGTTCCATGTCCAGCAATCTGTAGGAAGATGTGAACCACAAAGGGTTTGAGTAGCTCTGCACCTACAGCCCTACTGTAGGTGCAATGTTTTGAACTATTCTGCTGGGCTCTTTGTTCTTGATTTTCAACATCTATCTGGCTAAGAGCACCAACGGTGGCCATGCTACTGTCTCATCATTAGACTTCCTTGAAATTTCTTCTGCAAGATTAGTTAGTCTAATTTAACCTTAAGTCTCAGGCAAAACCTCTGGACAGGAGCAAAATACAGATGAACTTTCTGCCAGGCTACAACACACATGTTCTGGAATCCAACAGTCAATACAATCCTTCTTTCCAGCATAAATCTCTTAAGCTTGGTTATCACTGGCATCATTTCTATCAGCATTCTGGTATTCTGCGCTCGGACCCGACTCTCCCATGAAGTAACACCTATGGTGTTCCAGCTCTACCTTTTCAGCTGTCATCTCCAAACCTTCTCTAACTCTTCCCTTTCCCACAAGCCAGTTCCAAAGGCTCCTGAACCACATGGCCAGGTAATATTACAGCAATGACACCACTTTTCTAGGACCAAAATCTGTATCGGTGTTTACTAGAGAAACAGATATAATACAAAATACAAAAATTTATAGGAATTTACAAGATTGGTTTGCAATGGCCATCCACAGAGTCAGATGAGGAAGAGTACAGAGGATCTGCTGGGGCACTGGAGACCAAAGGATTCAGTTACAGGTCTAGAGATCACTGCGGTATTCTGTGCAAGCCTCAGTCGGTAGGCCAATGGGTCTGTGATAGAAGGCTGAAGAGTCTACACCAAGAGGCTGAGGGATCTGCGCTGCAAGCCAAAGAGTCTGGGCTAGAAGACAGAAGACGACTTCCAAGTTGAAGGCAAAGACTGGAGCTCCTCGGAAGAAACAGAAGCTGATCCATCCTTCTTAATTTTCCCTTTATACCATCCAGGCAACAAGCTACCCTAGGGTGGTTCTTCCAAACCCTAGAGTGCAGAATTGCTGAGCCATTTTATTTGAGCTTTTCTTATGCACGTTGACACAATCTATCAGCCATCATTCATCTTTCACAGCTGCTCCTGGAATAGTACCTGAAACTCTACAACTAGCTAATGCCTTCCCCTCTACCTATGACCACGGTACTTGATGATCCAGCCACCACATGCCACACCCTACATTTTAACTCCTTTCTTTCAGTAAGTTATTAAATTGCCCAGCACTTCTATGGTCCAATCTGGGCTCTGCTCTGCCCCTGCATATCTGCACCTCAAGCTGCATCACAGCTGGTTCCTCTCTTGCCTCTTCCTAGTGATAGTCTTCACCCAGGCCTCCCTTCAACTGTTAACACCTATTTAGCCTGGGGCTCCCTGTCCTACCCTGCTTTAATTGTCTTAATGGTACTTCCATAAATTGAAACTCACCCCAGGAATTTGTCCATTCATTTATTTTCTGGATCATCTACTGCAAAAGAAGTTTCATGCCAGTATGTTTGATTCACCACTGGCTCCTTCATGTCAAGAACTAGCCTGGCAGATATATACATATATATAGATAGATAGATACCTCTTTGTTGAATGAATAACTGAACAAATGCCTCAGTTTCCACACATAGTAAAACATATGTACACACACACATAGGATGTGGGCTAAGACAACATTGACCTTGGCTTACATGGGTCTGTAGGGCTTTTGAAACTCCCAATGCACTGGTGATGCCAAGTCTCCCAAAGGCCCTATGCTGACCTATGCAGTGAACTGTGACTCAGTCAGGATTCCAGGCAAGGGACAAAGCTACCTATCCTCTTCAGCTCAGGGCTCTGTAGAAGCTGCAGGCCCCTGCACAACCTCAGATGCTCTCTGTTGGAGCTCCCAATCTTGAAGGACTGCAGGGGTCAAGGACCTTCCTGCAGCCTGCAGGGTGAGAGTCACAGTGACCAGTGACCACAGGCACAACCCTGGGGCCTTAAGAAACAAGCATTCTTTCTGCACCCATAGGTATAAGGAGGAAAAAGAGCACCAAATGAAGCATGAAGGTTGGTAGGGCTTTGGAGTCATGTGGTCCCCAAAGTTCAAGGGTTAGAAAATTACTCCTTACAGTAACAGTGTTGGGAGATAGGACCTTACAGTTAATCAGATCACAAAGCCTCTGCCTTCTTGCTTTCCTGAATGGATTCCTGTGGTAACCTCAGGAGCTGGTTTATTGCAAAAGCCAGTTTGCCCCCTGGCCTTGCCCTGTCTGTCTGTCTGCCTATCTCTTGCTCGTCCACATTCCACCGTGGAGTGACAAAGCAAGAAGGCTCAAACTGGAAGTCAGCACCTTGATCTTGGATGCTCCAGCCTCTAGAACTTCAAGAAATGAATTTCTTTATAAATGACCCAGTCTGCAGTTTTCTCTTCTAGCAGCGCAGGAAGGACTAAGACAGAGACAAGTTGTTATGGTTGATACATTGTGTCAACTTGGGGAGTCTAGAGGTTTAGCTGAGTGACTCAGGAGGAAGCTAAGGTGCTTACTTTGTATACTTCCTGAGCCTGTGGAAGAGCAGGGCATGGACATTGTGCGAGAGCTACACGCCCCCTGGGTAGGGGTAGGCTGTTTACAACATAAGGGAAGAGAAGAGGCTGCTTGCAGCCATTCCTCCCTTTTGCTAGTTGTTTTTGCTGTGCTCTGCTGCCATGAACGTTTGCCCTCTGCCCTGTGCCACTCTGCCTCTGAACCAGCCAAGTATGGACTGCCACCTCCACGAACTGTAAGCTAAATAAACCTTTCCTTCCTTCATTTTGGGTGTTGGGTACTTTGTCTCAGCAATGAGAGAAAAGGAACCAAGACACAAGTGATGGGATAGGGACCATGCAAGGCTGGCTGAGGAACAAGGGCAGAATGAGGGAGGAGACCCAGCAGGGAGGTTGGGAAACTGCACAGAAAGCGCCAGAGGCAGACTCTTCCTGCCTTGGGAAAAGGGCAAGAAAAGGGAAGGTGGAGCTCATGGCCAGCTCCCTCCTGGACTTAGTGTTTTCCCCCACAGACTCTCCTGGCTCTGCTGGCCAGCTGTTTTGATCCTGATGTGCGAAGAAGGCACCACAGAAGAGGGGATGAGTGCTCTTCAGCTTCCGGTTCCCTCATAAAAGCAGGTGAGAGCTTTCTGCCCCACAGCCCTTCCCAAACACACCCAGGGTGGTCTGTCCTTCTTTAGAATCAAAGACCTTTTTATTTTTCAGTACTAAGCATTAAACCCGGGATCTTCACTCTGAGCATCTCCAACCCTCCCTCCCTCCCTCCCTGCTTTCTTCCCTTCTTTCTTTCTTTCTTTCTTTCTTTCTTTCTTTCTTTCTTTCAAGACAGGATTTCAATAAGTCATTAAATTGCCCAGGCTGGGCTGCAGCCTGCAGTTCTGCCTCAGTCCCCCAGAGAGCTGGAATTACTGACCTGTGCCACTATGCTTGGTTCATCTTGACTTCTTAATATTTTTTGGTGGTTGATTGGCTGGTTGGTTTTTACTGCTGGGGACTGAATGTAGGGCTTGGTACAGGCTAAGTAGTCACTGAGCTAACTAGAACATCACCCTAAATCCTGACTTTTATATAGCTGACTTGTTTTTTATATTAGAATCCATGCACCACATCACAAAGAAGGACTTTTTGCCCCTCTGGGAAGTTAAGAGCTGGTGGGAAAGGAGCACAGAGAGTTACAGTGCAGGGTGGGGCATGCGGTGGCTGGGAAAACCAAATGTCACCATGGCTCTACATCAGCACATCAAGCTATGACCTGAAATAAACAGAAGTCGGGGACATGACGTTGGCCTTCAGTGGGCACATGGCATGGCACATTATGTACAGAGAAGACCACAGAGCACACCGCTGCCACCTGCCCAGCCCAAAATACATTCTGAATTTCCACCAGGGCTTTGGGAGTGGTTACTCTAAGTAGCACATAAAAGAATGCACCACGTATCTTAGAAGATGGCTTCTAAAAATAAAAGCATGTAATTTACATGTTTTTGAAGCAGAACTTCCTCAGACAATCCCCAGAACACAGGGATCCATGGGCCATTTCCATACTACAGAGCTTATTCCAGGGTTTGTTTCTCTTTTCAGCCGGTCTGACTTTTCTTCTTAATCTTTAATTCAAGTAAAGAAATCACAAAGCAGTACCAAAGCACTACTCTCCACAGCAGCAAATTAGGCAGGGCTAATTTGTGGGCATGACAGTGCCCTGTCATCTGTGCCTTGTTGCTTTAATTTAGCACAATCCATACCCGGCCATTCCCTTCGATTTTACTTTGCCACAGAGTAGAATGTTAGCCTTCACACTGGGTTTCATAGAGGCCAAAATAAAACCAGCCCACATTAAGCAAAAGAGCCACATAAAGCCTTTCCTTCGTGTATGGACAAAAACACTTTCAAGGGATATTTTTTGAAGCACTAAGCACTCTTGGTGATGTTTTTAAAAAATCCATTTTAAAGCACAGAGGATTTTTTTCTCCCTTGTGCTAATGTGAATGTGATTTTTTTTTCTTTAACAGAACCAATAAAGTTGTTACTTGAAATCTGCACACCGTAAACGCATCACTCAAACATCTGAAGCAAGCCTGTAAGGCACATGTACCAAGATGGAACTCAAACCAGCTCATACAGTATTAAAGGCACGAAGGTAAAAATTCTTGAAGAAATAGGCATCAACAAGCACTTTCTGACTTGAGCTCCAATTTATAAGAAATAACATCATGAATCAACAAATGGGATTAAATCAAATGAGAAAGTATCTGTAAAACAAAAGAAACAAACAACAGAGTGAAGAGACAACTGACAAGATGGGAAAAAATTCCTTCCCAGTTATTCCTTGGACAGAGGACTAATATCTAGAATATATAAAGAATTCAAAAAAAATTAGATGGCCCCCAAAATAAAAACCCCAATCAAAAGCTGGGCAACTGACATAAATAGACACTTCCCAGGAGAAGTACAAATGTCGAACAAAAACATAAAAAATATTTATCATCTTTGGCCATTAGAGAAATGGCAATCAAAACAACACCGAGATTAAGAGAGAATGGCAATGATTGAGAAATTCCAAAAACAAGAAATGCTAGTGAGGCTGTGGTAAACTAGTACAACCACTATGGAAATTAGCATAGAGAGTCCTCAAAAACTCAGAAGAGAAGTTCAGTTTCACCCAGCCATACCTTTTCAAGCTGTCTTCCCCAAAGAGTTTAGGTCATCATATTACAGCGATACAGACATACCCATGTTCACAGCTTCACAACTCACAATAGCTCCGTCTTGAAAATGGCCATCAACAGATGAATGGATAAATAAAATGGGGTATTTACACACAACAGAGTTCTATTCTGCCATAAAGAAGATCAAAATTTAAGGTATTTGTAGGAAAATGGTTGTACCTTGATCCAACATGAAATAAGGCAGACACGAGTTAAATATCACATGGTTTTTCATGGGAGAAACCCAAAACATAAATAATTTTAAGAGCAAAATAAAAACAGATGACAGGAAACAGAAGCAGACCTTTTAGAGATGGGAAGGGAATAGAGGGAAGATGAGGGAGAAGAGGGGAAGGGGAAATAGAAAAGAATTTAGATGTGATATATCTGTTACCAACTCCCTGCAGTGTGTGTACTCAGTAGGTACTGCAAGCCCATACACATAAAAAAGCACAAGTGATGGACTGGGCTTGGGTAACTAGTGTCCGGATCCCCGAACCCAGCCCTTATAATCTGGAATCCGGCAATTGTTCATGCACGGGAAACAGGCTGGCACAGTGTAGCAGAACCAAATGCTTCCACCGCGGCTCATGGGTTTGCAGGAGCACAAAGCACAGGCTGCCCGAGTTTATGTACTAACCCTCAGGCATGTGCTACTCATTAGAGAGCTGTTCTTCAGTCAAAAATGAACCGCTGTAAACAAACTTGTGGTGTCACCCAACTTCCAAAATCTCAGCGCCTTCCCAGGCCACCTGCCACTGTCATCTCTTGACATTTAGAATGGAGCCCCAACGCTTCTACCTCCCAGGAAGCAAAGCTGTAAGTATCCATCACCTATGCTCTCATTTAGCAAATCATTTGCTCAGAAATATTAGTACCAGGGGAGGGCTGTGTGCAGGTTACCACGGCAGCGCGGTGTAGAAATGCATGACAGACAGGGAGACGCAAGCTCTTTAACAATTCAGAAGGTAACTGGAATTCAGGGCTGGTCCCCCCAGCCCCCGCCATAAATCCACACCTTGCAGCTGTCACTGGAAGCCAAGGCTGAGCTAGGAAGGCCGCCCATCGCAGGAGTGTTTCCTTACACACCTGTCAGCTTCCTGCCGCTTGCCTGCATAGTGATCAGTGCCATGTTAACCCCCTGCATCCTCAGCGGGGGGGGGCTGGCAGAGCTGAGGATGGCAGGACCCTGTCTATCAAACAGGAAATGGGTCTGACAAAGCTTTTTAAAATCTTTTTTGAAGCACTGGGGATTAAACCCAGGGCCTCACGCATACTATGCATGCTAGGAAAGCTTCAGCCACTGAGCCAGACCACCAACTTCTGCCTTTTCTGTTCTAACTGCCAGGTGCACAGAAGCCTAGCAACTGAGGAAAGTGATGCCCTTGTCCCTAGGCAGACCTCAGGCCCCACCCACTTTGAATGGCCTAGGGGTTCTCTACAAGTATCTTTATGAGTATGATCAAAAATGTGATGAATGCTCCTGCCATGTGTTAACCACTAGAACGGCAGTTTTGTAAAAACATGGTGTGTCCTTATCCACTTCACTCACCAGGGCTGGCACCATGCAACATCTGGCTCTTCCCCAAAGCCAATGGGATCATGGAAGGTTAAATTGATGTACAGCTTTGAGGCATCCAAGACAACACAATGAAAGATACTCACAAAAGCGGACTTCCAGAGCTGCTTCAGCAAATGGCAAGAACCATGGGACCAGTATGTTCAAAGCGAGGGAAGTATTTTGTGGGAGGTTCAGGGCAACATGTCCTTTAGTGTCAATTTTTAAAATCTAAACATTCGCTGTCCTTTTCGATCATACCTTGTATTTCAAATCCTTTTCACTGGTCTACAGAGTTTGGACAGATCACAGTCCCCGACTCAATAAAAGATCAAGGAGATGTCAAACACTTGTGCTGGAGCCTAAATGGGATTTCTGTAGTTTTCTTTGCAAGTGGAAACCAAGCATCAGTTCTTTGAGTCTTAGGGAGCTCACCAACCAACCTGCAAACTACTGTTTCTGTTGAGGATCCTGAACTCCTCAAGAAAAAAGAAGATCTACTATCAATATCAGTGTTGCCGACTAGATGCCTAGGCCAGGACCCCAAGCTGACATGATGACCTCAGAGGCATTGTTCCAGCTGAATTCGTGATACAGGGATGTAAAGTTCTTGGGACAGGAATGTGACATTCTTTGTATGAAGGGACTTACAATAGCCTACTAAAGGACAAAACAAAATACAGTCACACTAAATGAAAGACCTTTAGCTGGACCAGTATGATCCAGTCCATATATGTACTTCTTTTCTAAAATTCCTTAAAAGATAAAAACAGGGTTTATGTTGGGTGGTAGCTGTGGCCTTCGTCACTCAGAGAAGGACTTGGCTAATCTCTAAGGACTGAAGAATACAGCGCCCTCAGCTGCAGGCTGATTGCAGGCCAGGTTCGATTCCAGGTACCTCTTTAGAAGCAAGTTGAAGTCCTCAAGGCCCCATGCTAAGAAGGCATCTGGGATCCCAGGTTATAGGGTTAAGTACACCAGGGCACAAGGGAGGCAATGAGCCCCCCCAGTGCAAAACAGGAAGAATCCCGAAGCCAGTGGGAAGAGGTGCAGGAGGGAGTCTCGCCTCGAGAGCGCCCCTAGTGGTAGAAGTAGAACTACAATCTCCTCCTGCAAAGGAGCCCACAAGGACCTTACACTGAGGCAACGAAGAACTCTCTCGCTCATACCACAGAGGCCCAGTGTGCTCAAAGGAGAAATGTACCTGCTTGGGTTGCATCTCTAAAAGAAAACTCTGCAGCCTAGGGATGTTAAAACGCTCTAGGGAAAAATGAACTCTTCCAAGATGGTAAGCTTTCTTTAAAAGGTTAAAAAAAAAAGTCAATTCTTTCCAGCCTTCCTTTTACATGGCTCCAGACCTCTAAAAAAATAAACAGAAAGAGGGAAGTTGCTACTGCAGAGCCAAACTTCTCTGTAACCCAAATTCTCCCATGGCAAGAGGCCCCCAAAGTGGCAGAAGGCAGTAAAGAGGGTCCCCAAGGAGCCTCAATAAAGTAGAATTAGTCTTTGAGTGCTGGCACATAAAAGAACCCAGAAACAGCCACTGAATGCAGAATCACACAGCTGCAAAGGAATTCTAGAGTCTGCAGTTCCTACAGCCAACAGAACTCCTGGCTGAGCCTGCTGCCGTACATAAAGAAAGAAATGTGTGGTCAGAGTAGAAAGGCGGCTGACCCCGGCTCTGTCACAGGAAGCATGAGTCCCACCACCACCCAATTCGGCCCTCCACATCCCCACGCCAAGCTGGACACCTCTCCCTATGATTCTAAGCACTCTCCAGACCACAACGCAGCTTCCCCAAAGTTCACCTACAGGGAAGGGATCTGCTACTCAAGCAGTTCCAGTGGTGCTGATTATAATTCCCACAGTAAATCACCCATCTGGCCTCTGGCTGTCCACCCTCAAAGCACCTGCTCATGGCTCCGGCCTGTGGGAAGTGGCCCTGGAGCAGAGATTCTGTCTTTGGGGCCCCTTGGTGAGGGCTGCTGGGACAAACTGCAAGCTTTCTACTGGCCGTGTATCCAAGTCACCATCCCTTCACTCTCAGCTCCTACTAATGTCAGGTCTCTGCACATTCCAGGGGCATAAATGGAAAACTTCTCACTGGAGAGACTTATCCATGGGAAAAGGGCCAAAATTGTTCATGACATTGTTTTTCTTCTAAAAATGTTTTATCTTAAAGCAGTCTCCAATTTAGCAAAATAAAAATTTAGCAGCTATATTATAAAGCACCTTCTTTCTTCCTTCAAAGAGGAAGCTTCAAATCTGATGCCTCACTCCTCTCGCTCCCCTAATATTTTATTAATGTGCATTTCCTCCATAATCCCAACTGCCACCAACACTGGGAGACGAACATTTCATGCACGCTCCCTGTGCTCCTCAGACAGCCTTTAAAGTGCACCAAATATCCCAAAACACACTTCCCAGCAAAAGGATCCAGCTCAGATTTTCGTAACGCTTTTGGTTGTTCTGTCTCCTTAGTCTCCTGCACTCTCAGATACTTCCCCCCAGTCTTCCCATGATTCTTCTGACCGACACCTGGAAAGATGACAGGCTGGTCACTGCATGGTATCTCTCATTTGGGGTTTGTAAGCTGCTTCCTCTGATTGGATTCGGATTGTGTGTGTTGGGTGGGAATCACAGAACAGGGAGACTGCAAACCTTTCCTCGCCCATCACCACCAAGGGGTGCGCGGGTTTTGATTTGCCGCACTGAGGATACTGTTCTCTGGCTGCCTGGCTTGTGTTTTATACTTAGCACTCGCAAGTCCACAGAGACCTCCCTGACTGGCGCACAGTCAGGGTAAAGGACGAGGGTGCTGGGTGTGTCTTGGCCTGTATCTCTTCTCCTCTCTGGTGCTCCACATACTGCTGCCTTTCTGGGGGAGACTGGGGGGATGGCCATAGCAGGTGGTTTGCACAGAGATATTTACAGACACAGGACGGAATGTGAGACGGCAAAAAGACAAGAAGATGGTTTCCAGCAGACCACAGGGACGCTATGTCCATTTTTCCATGTGAGAAAGCTCTCTTTTGCTCATGCATTTATTCATGCTATGGCACTGATGGGGCATCTGTTCTTTCTAGCCACAGGACCCTGGCTTATATTGGACTGCTGCTAGCCCAGTATATACTGGAACATATACACTGAGCAATGCCCTGGCCCAAAGGAGTAGGTGTCCTTTGCAGAAATACTGTACCTAAACACGTACGAGACAGCAGCAAAAAGGAAATGTTTGCGGAGATGGAAAAAGTCCAGCACAAGAAAACATTCAATCTAAGTGGGCTGTCTAGGAACTCACAGCAGACACAGGTAAGACCCTTGGTCAGACTGGGAGCTGAGGTGGGCTGTAGGAGACAGGAAGCTGGAGAAGGAGTAGACAGGCTGGACCCCAAAGTCCTCAGTACCTGGGAAGAACTTACACCTCAGAAAAATATCTTATTGTCTCCCTTGCGTAAGAACCTAAGAAAGTAAGTAAAATCTGAAAGGTACAGTATATATTGTGGAAGAGAAAGTAACTACTCAAAAGGAAAGCATAACTGAGATGAGGGAAAGAAGAAAGGAACAGGAAAGGAAAAAATATATACATATACACACAAGATAGCTAAGATAATTGTACCACTAATTACCATTGGTTTATTAAAAGGGACAAGTAATGTTGAATTATTCAGTCAATTTTGTATACCTGTATCTGGTAATCTGAGCAACTATAAAGATAACAGTATGTAATACAGCACCATTATTAACTTCCTATCATCTTGTTTGAAATTGTATATCGTTTCTATTGTTTTTTTGGTCTTTGTTTTAGTTGTTGTGTTTTTGTTCGTTTTTATTGTTTTTGTCTTTGTTTTTGTTATTGTGTTTTTGTTCTTTTCACTTTAAAATAAAACAATAAAGAGCCTGTACCTCATTCTGTACCCATGGGAATGAGGAAGGTTGGGCGCCAAGCAAGCAGATTATGCAGATGTGTTTACAACAATGAGCAAGGGAAATGAAGAAAACTGAGACCCACGGGATATAAGCAAGGAGACAAGGGCAGCATCTCCCAGCGCAGAGGCTGATGAGGGCTCGTCACAGCCAGGAACGATGCCAAGGAACAGGGCGGATTCCAAGGGGACCCAGGGTCTGTGTGCTCCTGCTGGGGTCCGAGAAGTGGAAGGGAGGGAAGCAATCCAGGTCCAGAGGGTTCTGGGTTCACGCCAGGTGGTGGGGGTGCCCTGGGCCAGGAGATGAATAGTTGTGATAACTTGGTACTTCCGGACATAAAACCCACTTCCCCATCTCTTAAACATGGGACCCTAGTGAATTTACACTCATCCTGATTGCTAGAATGTTCCAAGCACAAAGTTTGTAGCTGTGGGTGAACATCAGGGCATGCTGGGTTTGAGCCCTGGCTACTTTAATTACATCTGCGTTCCCAGTGTTATTGTAATAAGTTGTTGTGAGCATAGCTGCGGGTGTGTTATCTTTGAGACATTATGTCAACTTGAGCTGTCTAGAAGCTTAACTAAGTAACTCAGCAGTTCTACCTCCTGTGGTAAAGAGGACCGGCCCCCTTACCACTTTAGGATGCTGTTCATTGGGTCAAGTTAAAAAGTTTAAAAGTTCAATTAAGTGACTCAGCAGGGGGCCAGGGCCCTTTGTAAACACCCTCAGCATGTGGAAGCAGAGGGCACAGAGATGGTGTGGGCGTGGGCAGAAGGGCAAATACAATATATGGGAGGAAAAGAGGCTGGCTCCCCCCAACCTTTGTGCCCTTGCTGCTTTTGCTGTCTTCTGCCACCTTGAACTGTTGCCCCTGTGCCATGACGCCCTGCCTTGGAGCCAGCTGATTATGGGCCAAAACCTCCACAAACTGTGACATAAATAAACCTTTCCTTCCTCAATTCTAACTGTCAGGTATTGGAAAGAAACAGAGGTAGAGCTGTGTTTCAAGACTCATTCATCCTGTCTCCCTACCACATACCATTTATAGTTTCCTCATTATCTCCAAGAATGTTAGAGTCAAAGCAGGCTACTTAGGGGGTTTAAGTATAGAGCACACATCTCACATATCACTCCTAGGTAAACTGTAACCAGATCTGTTTTTAGGATTTTATGAGCTTATTGGGGGAAACAAAACAATGTAAAAATGTTAAAAAGCTAAACTTAGACACTATCCATTGTCATTATGTTTCCATATTGGAAGAAGAAAGCCAATGTTTGGTGGGAGTCTAGAAGCAATTACAGATCTTCTCTCCCCTCATGGTGTTTGTTTTGTTTTGTTAGTGTAGAGCAAGCACCTCTATTACTTCTTATTTTAAACTACCATATATACCCAATAAGCAAATGTTCAGGTCTCAGACAGGTGGCAGGGACTTTGCGAATAAAACTGTACAATGTTTTGCCTTCTGCCAGGACCTGAACTGGTACTCAAGCCTGCACGGCAGCCCTTCCACCTCAGCTCTGGGCAGACCCCACAGGCAGAGGGAGGAGGCCTGGCACGGGAGAAGAGGCCCAGGACAGGCAGCCCAGCTTTATCAGTGGGCTCTGCATCCATGGATTCAATTTAGTCCCTCTGGACTTACCATATACAGAATTTTTCCTTGTTTTCGTTCCTTAAACAAGGCAGTGCAACAAGCATTCACATACCATGTACAGGGTATCAGATAGCATTAGTCATCTAGGTGATTGAAATACTGTGCCATTTTCCAAAAAGCCTTTGAGCTTTGGAGGCTTTTGTTCCCTAAAGAGACTCCAATCTGCCCAGGTATCGAGGGTCAACTGTACTTGTCCATTAGTAGGGTATGGACAGTGCAATTAAGTGGCAAAGAAGGAACAGGAAACAAAACATCTTTTTGTTTTCTCCTCTGGTGACAAGCAAAGCCATTCTGGACAACGCACGGCACCACAGGAACAAGCTGCGTGACCCTAATGGGGGTAATTTTACAAGTCCACAAAGAGGCCAGGAGCCCCGTCCTGAGGCCACCAGGGGCATCACCTCCCTAACGTGGATAGGAGGCCTCACATGACTGGAATAGCCCATGTTACAGCCCTCCACTAGCCGTGACATATATGGCACAAACTCCTTTCTCTCTAGGGTTCCGGTGAAGATTAAACAATTTCAATTCTGCAAATTACTTAACATGAAAATGTGTTCCAAAAATTGCTAGTTCCTGTCCCTTTGCACTGGTGTGAGGAATGCCCATGGATCTTACAGAAGAACTATCAGTTTAGGGACAAATGGATAAACTTCAGGGATGATTCCATGCCAGCTATTTACTACAGCATAAGTTGGGTCTGTCACTTTCTCCGTGTGAATCACACTTACTCCAGGAGTTGTGCGTTGGTACTGAGATGCAAACACAAGACATCAGGCGACATGCATCACTCAAGTCTGGGGCCCCCAGGCTGGCACAAGGCAAGCTTCCTTGATATAAATAAAGACCCAGTTTCCCTGGAAAGCCAATGTGCCTCAGGATCTGGGGAAGAATCAGCACCAGCACCTCAGCCTCATACCACAGTGTGCTATGTGAACCATGAAGCCGCTGAGATGAGTATAAAGAAAAAAAAGAAAGAAAAGACGAGAAAAAGAACCCAGTTATGGTGGTGTACACCTGTAATCCCAGCACTCTGGGAGGCTGGAACAGAAGGGTTATAAGTTTAAGCCCAGCCTGAGCAACTTAGTGAGACCTGGTCTCAAAAAGTCTGCCTCACCCAGCATTTGACCCATTTGTCCTTAAGAAGGACAGATCCTTAAAAAGGACAAATCTTGCTTTTTTTCTTTTCATCTATTTACCAATTCTTTAAAATTTCGTGAAATCATTGCAGGATAGAAATGCCAGTTACAAAACATTTTAACTAAAATATATATATTTTTCAGCCCATGGCACTTGCTGGCAGAAGTTAACTGCTACATCAAATATAAAATGCCCATCTGAAAAGCCCACAAACTTCACATAAACCTATAATGGGTGTAGGAAAGGGTGCAGGAGGTCAGCTCACCATCCTCTGCAACCCACGGACACAGGGTCAGTTACATCTGATGAGACCTGGGAAGATCAAACCTGTGACTCGAGGCAGCCACGCACAAAGTCCCGGCCACCCTCTTATCTCTGCTTCCAGACCCTCTCCCTGTCAAGGAAGAACTGAGATTTAAACCACTTTTTAAAAGGGCAAAGGAAATCTTTCTTCTTCAGGACTGAAGGCAAAATCCGTTTTCTTCAACCTGGGCTCAGTACAGGCAGGGTTTTCAAAGCAAAACTCCTAAGGATTTTACAAAGGACTTAGGAGGGAACTAATAGCCCCAGCACACCCTGGTCCATAAACCGCTGGCTCTTAGAAAGGAAGTGACATCCGTGTAAATGGCCTCTCTGCCTCTAGGTGGCGGTGCACGCAGAGGCCATCCTCAAGTAACCCTCCAGAGCCTTTCTGGGCCAGGAAACCCGAGGTGAGGGTGTGAGGGGTCCAGGAAGAAGTCGAGAAGCCAGAGCCAGGCTCTCTCTACCCTGGTTCATGCAAACTACAGGGTCCTCTAAGCTCATGCCAGAAACTTGGCACTCCATAAAACACAGTTTGAGCCAGGTTTGGTAGTGCACGGCAGTCATCTCAGCCCTTTCGAAGGATGAGGCAGGGGAATCACAAGTTCAAGCCCAGCCTAGACAACAAAAATTAAATTAAAACTTTATAAAAGGAATATGGATGTAGCTCAGTGTGAAGGCCCTGGGTTCCATTCCCAGTAACATAAACAAGGCCCATGTACCACAGATGAGATATAGCACATGTAAGTGACAGGCCATGCTACCCTAAAACTTGGCACCTTGGCATTGGACTAAACAGTAAAGGTGGGTGGGCCACGCCCACACTCCCCTTCTCCCTCCCCTCAGAAATGGGTCATAAACCTGGGAAGGATTTCTGACCTTCCCTGAGCAGCTCATGAGACAGAAGTAACCTCCCTCTACCCAGAAAAAGTTCCTGGCGATGACAAGAAGGGTCAGAGCATGTGGGCCCTGTGGAGCATCCCCAGCTGATGCCCATTAGGCTGCAGCCTATTATCCAGTCACAGGTGGAAAGGTGCAGGTTCCCTGAACCTGCAAGTCTCCCTTCTTAGGGAAGGCTCAGGAGCGACATCAACCTGCAGTCAGGAAGTCTGTGTGCCCTGCTGTCGTTCATCTGTCTTTCTTCTAAAGGCCTCCACCATGAGATGGGTGAGACAGGGTATTTCCCTTCACTACAGAGGCTGAGGAAGTTACCAGCAGCTCTGGAGACTTTCTCTTGGATACAGGAGTGGGGATGGTGGCCCGTGAGGAACACTTGTTTCTATAGTCTGGATCTCAAATGTCCCAGAAGCCCATGTGTTAAAGACTTGGTCTCCGGCTTGGTGCTGCCGGGAGGCAGTGGCACCTTTAAGAGGCAAAGCCTAGTGGAAGGAAGTTGTGCCCCTCAAGGTGAGCATGGTACCTCAGTCTTTTCCTCTCTCTCTGTCACTCCCTCCCTCCCCCACCTTTCTCTCCTGGCCCATACAACTGCAGAGATGACAGGAACCATTATTTCAGCGCAGTAAGATATTAGAGGTTTACTGGGGGGGGTGTCCCTGTGAGGGCTTCATTTTTCTGATTTAAAAGGACAAAATGAGAAGAGAGAGCTGATGGTATTTTCCCCTCTCTCTTCCTGTGAAGTGTGTGAAGACATGATGCCTGGTGCTACAGCAGCCATCTTGATACTATGAGCTGCAAGCAAAAGATAAAAGGCCAGCACAGTAAAAGATGGAGGAATAGAAGGAAAGAGTTTGGGTCCTTGATGACAACCTCCAGTTACTCAATGAATATGAGGGCACTTGCTTCTGGACTTCCGGTTAACAATAAATGTCCTCATATAATAACAACATTGCCAGCCAGGCCTGGTGGTACCCACCTATAATCCCAGCACTTGGGAGGCTGAGGCAGGATGGTTGCAAGTTTGTGACCAGCCTGGACTACAGAGTGAGCTCAAGGCCAGCCTGAACTACAGAGCGAGATCCTATCTCAAAAAAGGAAAAAAAGCAAACAATCAAAAGACAACATTGTCAGGTCTTTGCTACGGTTCCTCATCCAGAACAACACACCTTTCTCAGTATTTCACAATCAGCATGGGACACTTTACATAGTTCCTGTCTTCTCCCACAAATGATCTCTAAATCCTGTTCCCAAAGTAAAGTCTTGCAGAAACTTTTAAAAACTCATTTAAATAGACCCTAGGAAGACAGTCTGGCACCTTCTTCCATAGTCATTATCTCACTATACCACCCAGTTTGTGCTCCAAGGCATTTGCCCACATGCATTGAAAATGTGTGTCTACCCAGAAACCTGGACATAAGCGGCACCTGGGCAGCTTAGTGACTTAGGAGACCCTGCACCACAAATAAAAAAGGGGTGGGGATGTAGCTCAGTGCAAAGGCTCTGGGTTCAATTCCCAGTACCCGCCGCCACACACACGCGCGTGCACGCACAAACAAAGCGAAAAACCACGGAGACAATAGAAAAGTAGTAATTTAGTAACTGCCAGAAATCTAGCATCTGTAGGATGGATGGTAGAAGGAAACTTGGTAAGGTACAGGGATATCTACAGCCACGACACTCTTCTCTATGACGCTATAATGGTGGGTATGTGCCATTATGCAATTGTTAACACCACAGAATGATCAGGAAAACTGTACAGAAAGGGGATGTATTAGGGAATTCTCTAGACAACCTTGATTTTTCAGTATATCTGAAATCCATTCGTAGGGGAAGAAAGAGGAGATGGGACCGGCAAGAGGATTCCTAAAGTTACAACAGTTTCCTCAAATCCGTCCAGAAAGTGCCCCAATAGGGAGCATGCATGTGGCAGCTTGGGCCTGCACGGCTGCCCTCACTGGCCCACACCCCACACCACTGAGACCCAGTTCTGCCCATGGCGGCTCCCTCACCCTCCCCATGGGTGGAGACCTCCCCCTGCAGCAGGGTCTCCAGGCACCCTGGGCTCACTACCCTCCTGCATCCTCAGCATGCCAGGTTATTTTTACCTCTGACAATGGCTTTCTTGGCACAGAAAGTATCCTTTGGATGCTTCTTTGTGTTTCTGGAAATAACAGTCTAGTAAATAATGAATCCCCAGGCCCTTCTGGTTGTTTCTGTAAAGGTTCCTATCACCACGCTTTCTCACTCCTCCCAGCCTTTGCACATACAGCTCCTCTGATTGCAAGCGCACACACACACACACACACACACACACACACACCTGCCTTCAACCAGCCTCAGCCACACCCCTGCCCCAGCGCTGTCTGCCACCCCCACATGCATTAGTCTGGATACAGCAGGAAATTTGGCCCTTTGGAAACACTTGCAAATTTCCCAGTGGCCATTCAGCTCTTCTCCCTACCCCAGACTGCCTGGTACCTACCTCCCCCCAGTGACTGTGGCATCTGTTTGCAGAGGGGTCTGGAGGACAGGGCCTCTCTGTGACAGTCCTCTGCATAGACTTGGTCATCAACAGATGTCTGCTCAATGCATGAATCACACAGGAGAGAAGCATACAAACGAACTCTATCCCCAGCCTGCCTGTGGAGCCTTTTAAAAGCCTGCAACCGAAGTCTTTCTCAGCAAGAAGTATTTTCCAGCCTGGCAAAATGTTAACATGCAGCATGTGCCTCATTGAGCACAAAAATAAGCCCTCAAACTTTTAACTCTAGAGAACACTTCCTTTCTGCAGTAATTCTGCCCAATCACGAAGAAGCACACACACACACACACACACACACACACACACACACACAACCACAGGTCTCTGAATCAAAGCACATGCACTTCCAGGTTGTTTTGATCAACAAGAGTACCTATAATGAGATAAAATGTACAGGGTCGCAAATGCTACATCACAGTCAACGTTCCTGCATTGCACTTTTGGGCAAGCACAGAGCAGTTCAACTCTGATGCATGCACGGGGCACGGAAATCAAGTGGGGCAGGCTTGCCGAGACCCGGATGTAAGGATCATTAGTGGGAATTAGGGTACCAATAAGATAGGTATTTGCCGTCATGGCAGTTTAAAACATAGCCAGATGGAACGGCAGCCTGGCCAGCCTCATCCCGGGACTTCAGAAGCTTTACAAGGGACACTATGCGTCCTGTTAAGTCTCGGGGTCAGTGCACATGCTGCTCTGCTCAAGTGGGTCAGTCCCAGCTGTTTCCAACAGCTGGCCCTCTAGGAGGTTGGCCACCAGACGGCTGACCTCAAGAGCAGGGATCAAAATTCACCCGGGGGAAACCGGGAAACCGCCATCCTAATAAAGAAAATGTCAACACGCCCTCCCCTTATCAGTAACTCTCAGCGTACTGCAGCTTCGGCAGGACCAGGAAAGGAAGTTCAAGCTGCGGAGCTGTGATAGCGTTGGCTTTGAAGACCTCATTATTTACTCACTGCCTCCTAGGGTTCATTCCATCACTGCAGACACTTGGTGTCTTTCCTGGTTCAGGCAGGGTGTCACACACAGGTTTAGAAAAAACACCTCTCTCTCTCTTTTTTTTTTTTTTCAGATGGCTGGTCAGAAACAGTGCAAGGGGAGAAACCTGCGCTGTCCTGGTCTGACGTCTGTTCTACCTGTAATTTCCCATACTGCTTGCATATGCAAAAGGGTTCACTTGGATGAGACTGAATTCAAGTAAGGGACCCACCATCATGAGACTGAAAATAATGTTACTGGAAGAAAAGTAAAAGTAGCAAACAAGTCAGAAAAAGTCTATTTTTTTTCTCATCTTTAAAATGAAATGTTGGGGCTGGGGATATAGCTCAGTGGAATAAGCGCTTGCCTAGCAAGCGCAGGGTCCTGAGTTCGATCCCCGGTACCACAAAAATAAATAAATAAATAAATAAATAAATAGTAAATAAATAAATAAAATGAAATGTTGCATAGAAGCCCTAGAGTCATTCCAAATTGAAAAGTGGATGACTCGCTAATAACCGGGAGCATGTACATGCAAATAACATTAAAATATCATGCTCAACCTCCACATGGGCAAAATGTGAAGAATTCAAGAACATGAGACATCAATAATGATATGGAACAAATAAGATCATACATGCCGCTGAATAGGGAGCGTAAATTACCACAGCAGCTACGCAGGACAATCTGGTCATTTAGAATAAAGTTGAGTAAATTCTATGGGGCTTTAACTTGGTGTCTAGGATAACCAGGTATGTGCTTAGCATTTCATGCACAAAAATGTTCACTGAAAATGATTTTTAACAGTGAAATTAGAAACAATCTACATGTGTACTGACAGACAAAAATATGATAGTCTTAAAATAGCACAGTGTATCCTCATTTTTCCATTACTCTAACAAATGCCTGAGATAAATGAAATTATAAAGAGGAAAGTTTTATTTGGGCTCACAGTTTTGGAGTGTCCAGTCAACGGTGTGGGCCACATTGTCTTTGGGCCCAGAGTGAGGTAGCATATTATGCCAGCCAAGGCCAGAGAGATAGAGGAAGGAGAGGGGCAAACTAGATCAAATATCTCTGGAGATCTTTTTTAAAGCATACCGGTTGTGACCAGTAATTAGGAGTGGGGGTTGGGTGGAGGGGGCACAGGACTATAAAGGGGCGACTCCATGGGATTTCTCGTGGTCATGGGATAGCTCTGTATCTGATTGTGGTCATGGTTACAAGAATGTATACAAGGAATAAATTTCATAGATGTAGCAACACACTCCAACGTAGAATAGTTGTATGTAAAGTCTAGTAGAACCCTAATAAGTTCTATATTTTGGTTCACTGTATTGTGAAAATATCACTTTCTGGTTTTAACAATGTTGTAAGTCATATAAATTGTCACCACTGGGTTAAAGCCAAGTTAAGAGACCTCTATATACTCCTCCCCCTTCTTTTCTTGTAAGTCTAATTACTTCAAATGTGGTTTTAAACGTAGATGAAAATTTTAAAATGTCTCAATAATGTTCAATACCATATGTCATTAGGGAATTGTCAATTACAACAACAATGAGATTTCACGTTGTATCTATCAGAATGGCTAAAATAAAAAAATACTGACAGCACAAAGGCTGGAGGTGGTCTCGTTCATTGCTGATGGAATGAAGATGGGCAGAATTTAATGAAACTAAACATATTCTTGCCATATGATCTAACAATCACACACTTGGCATCTATCCAAATGAGTCTAACACTTGCATTCATACAAAGACCTGCATGCATGTGTTTACAGAAACTTTACACTGCCAAAACTCAGAAGCAAGCAAGGCGTCCTTCAACGGATGGATCGATAAGCTGTGGTTTATTATTACTGCTATTACTACTACTCTACACAGTGGAGTATTACCGTGCAACAGAAACATAGAAGGACCTATCAAGCCATGGGAAAGGCACAGATGAGTCTTCAGTGCACATTTAAAAGAAAAGAAGCAGTCCGAAAAGGTTACAGACACGACTTCAATTGTATGACCACCTGGGAAAGGCAGACTTATACACAATAATTAACATCTGTAATTGCCCTGGGTTTGGTGGCAGTGGGGAGAGGGATGCAGGTAAAATTTAGAGAATTTGTACTATCAACACACAGAACTGCCCCAAACAAAAAGCGAGTGCTGATGTGAAGGATGGATGGAAGGCCAGGTGTGAAGCTGCGTGCTTGCAATCCCATCACGAGAAAGCTGAAGCAGGAGGACTGGCTGTGAGTTCGAGGCCAGCGTGGGCTACAGAGCAAGACCTCGTCTCAAAATTTTTTTAAAAACATTAAAGGATGGAGGTTAGTGAATAATGATTTGTTAGTAGTGGCTCATCAAATGTGCTCAGTAATGCAAGATGTTAACAGGAGTGAACACTGTGTAGGGAGGGGGCATATGGATCTCTGTACTTCACGCCAAGTTTTCTGTAAACTTTTAAGACAAAGTACGTTAATTTAAAGATATGTATTAATTTTAAAATATTAACTCAAAAATGGCATCAAATCTATTCATAAGTGAAACGCACATGGTAGGTAACAGCTAAAACCATGGTAAGTGCAGACAACTACACTGCAGTTGACGTTCACAGTCTGTCTGGGTTCTTCTATTCCTCATGTTAAAGAAACAGCCATAATGCAACAGGGGTAAAATAAAATAATGCTGTGGAGCTGCTCTGAAAGCCAAATAAAGCCCTACAAATAGAGGTTCAACTCTGATATCATCCAAGTGTACACTCTACGCATGTACATAATGAGCTTCCCAGGAAGAATCCAAGCAGCTTGGCTACAGGATTATATATCCCTTCCTACAACATGGTGAGAAAAAAAGCAATGAATCCAAAAATCCCCTGCCTTTCTCCAATGCATTTCAGAGATTCTACTATTAGGGAGGCAGGAAAAAATAGAACGTTATTTGCACAGCAAAGATCACAACAGCACTCCTGACAATAGCCAAGGGCCAGAAGCGTGAATAAAGAAAGTGTAGCGTGTAATATTATTCAGCCTTGAAAAAGGCTGTTTATACTACAATATGGGGGCAGCCATAGGATATTACACTAAATGCAATACGCTATATTAGTACAGGTAGGACAATGAGGGCTAGAAGACGACTTCCCTCTACCATTTGAGTTTGGGCAACATCCTAGGGCCAATTCTGCTTCCACTGTTACGTGGTACTTCATCAGAGTGAACTCTGGGACAGGCATGCTTCTTGAAAGCCCCTCCTCAGGATGGCTCAGCACTCTGTCAATCATTCCTGCCAGTCTTACCTAGAGACACAGTGGAAGGCACCTGGGCGGCGGCGTACCTCCTTCGAAATCTGAAAGTCTGGTTACTCTGTGCTGTTAGCTTTTCCTGTTGTCCTGGCTGCGCTTTTCCTTTTGAGTCACATTTTTGGATTCTGCTGGCACAGACCTGCCCTGAGCACTTCTTCTTGTGATCTTCAGTACACTGAACTCTTTCTCTTCACCCTTGGATGTATGCTTGTTGTTCTCTGCTCACTGTACACAAAGGCCTGGAATCTTACCCGTCAGAGCCATCCCACGGTATCTAAAGCAGTCCCACTCTTTGGAAACAGAAAATAGAATGCTGGTTGACAGAGGCTGGAGGTGGGGGTGATGGGGCGTTGTTCAATGGGTACAGCATTTGATCATGCAAGATGAAGAAGTTCTGGAGATGTGTTTCGCACCAACACGCACACAGTGAACGTCAGTGTAGTGCACATGTAAAAATAGTCCAGGCTGTAATTTTACATTGCCTATTTTTTACTACAAGTTTTTTTTTCAAAATTAAATAGCAGCAGTGAGCATGATTTCCACAGTGTAATGCAATCGTGAGGCCACGAGCCTGGTGGAACAGAGGACACAGAGCTCAGCACAGGGAACTCCAGAAACCTGATGCCCAGCAAGATTGTTACAAGTGAAAAATTAAAGTGAACAAAATGAGGTCCCTAAAACCTACTGGATACTAGAAGTTCACAGGCGGCACTCTGGTTAGTGACTTCGCTTTGGCCTAATGCTGGTTCCCATTCAATATCATCTCTTAAGTAGTAGCAATGGTGAAGACAGCTGTCACTGACGCATAGCTGGTTTTGTGCTCGCTCATATGTACCCTCCATTGACTCTTCTTAGTTACTTTGTATGGCAGGTATCCTAGTTATTTACTTGTAAGCAAAAACAACTGTAAAACTTTATGCTTCCAAACAACAACAATCATTTACTGCATTTGTGAAATTATAATCTGGGTAGGGTTGGGCAGCTATCGCTTCACTGTGCTCATGTGGATTCAGGGCAGCTGAACCGCAGGAGGATCCATTTTCAAGATGGTCACTGGGCTGTCACCTGGAAGCCCAGCCAGGCCAGTTGTTCAGAGGCCTTGGTTTCTCCCACAGGCCTTCTCCATGTGGTCTCAGGTCCACCACAGCATGGAGACTGTGTTCCAAGATGAGCACTGCAGAGCAACATGGAGGTGCACTTTTACAATGCAGCCTTGTACGTCACACAGTATCTCTCCTACTACACTGTACTGATCAAGGGTGCCGCAACATTCCACTCAATGGCCAAGAGATGGGACACAAACTCTATCATATGCTGGAGGAGTGGTGAAGGATACAGGGAGGACACGTGATGAATCTGATCAGGGACACTGGAATGGCCAACTTCGGAGAACACAATCTGCCACAGTAGTTACTGTCAGGATCATCCCCCTGTTGTAGATGGGGAAGCTGAGTTTTGGAGCTGTCAGTGATTCCTCCACCTAACCAAAATCACAGTGATGAAGTAACAGAGTCAAAACCCAAATTCAGATAAGACTGACTCACAAGTCGGAGCCCTTAAGGACTGGGACTCTTCTGCTCCTACCTCCTCTAATTTCCCTTGTAATCACTGCTGTATGCTGGCTCTCACTTCCATGCATGGAAAGGGTTTATTGAATATAATGGAAATGAAAATAAGCTTGAACTTCTCAGTGCTACAGCAGCTTAGTGACTGACACATAAGAAGCTCTCTAAGTTCTTGCTGAATTAGATGCCTATCTTCTCTCGCCTCCTCAATTAGGGCTTCCTTGAAAGAGAGGCTCAAGTACAACAAAGCCTGATACACACATGAAATTTGACCCAGTTCACTGAACAAGTTGGGAGTTCCATAAATGCTTACCTGAAAAGCTCCCAACTGTTTGCATGTATGTCTCCTAACTCTGTACTAGACCATGAGATACTAAATGCAGCTGCCTCAGAACCATCAATCCCTTCACACACATGCAGCACTGTAAGTGGGCCTTTAATAAACTGTGTTCACCAAATGAATGAATGAATGAATGATATTTATGGGTGAAAAAGGAACTGTGGTTGTTATGGTGCAGCGTCAACTTCATTGGTTTTGTAGTCCACACAGGGGACAGGAGGAGCACACTTCCATTTGAATGAGGCAAGGAGATGTGATTTTAGGGCCTAGTCTCGCCTCTGGACCTCTGCTCTCTGGCACTGTTCTTGTGTTCAGCTTTCCAGTCACCATAAACTAAGCATTTTTGCTGTGCCATGCTCTTCTACTATGATGTTCCTGCCTTGGAGCCAGCTTACCATGGACTGAATCCCTTTAAAACATAAGCTAAACTAAACCTCTTTTCCTTTAAATTGTGAGGGTTGAGTATCGTGTCTAGCAATGGGAAAGTTAATATGAAAATGAACAGTATACAAATTTACAGTCCCTTTCTTCATTCAAATGAGCAAAAGTAAGCACAATGAGAAAAATAAGCAACTATCATTGGCCCCAGGGATCCAACCCTAAAGGAAAGTAAGCTGACACATTTTGGTGGATACTGGTTGTCAATTTGACTGAGGTAAGAAACTGCTGGAGAGGTGATTGGATTGTGAGAGCACCAACTTCATCAATGCACTGATGAGTTCATTACTGAACGAGCTATAAGGAGGAGGGCCTAGCTAGAGGAAGTGGGATATGGGGCCATAATCTTCCTCTCGGTCTTTTCTCTTGCTCTCTGCTTCCCAGCTGTCATGAGATCAGTGGCTTTGTTCTGCCCTTCCTTCCACCAAGATGTTCCTGCCCTACAGCCAGCTGACCATGGACTGAACCTCTGAAACCATGAATTAAAACAAACCTCTCCTGTAAGTTGCAGGCATCTTGTATTTTGTGTCTTCAATGGGAAAGGTGACTGATGGACAACTGGTTTCATGCGACAGAGAATAAAGATGCAAAGTGAAGAAGAGATGAGTGAAAAGAGTTTTCAGCTGAACAAAGTAAAGATGCAATTCATAAGCCTACTAGGGCTGGGGATACAGCTCAGTGGAATAAGCGCTTGCCTAGCAAGTGCAGGGTCCTGAGTTCGATCCCCAGTACCACAAAAAAAAAAAAAAAAAAAGTCATAAGCCTACTAATCCACTCTTCCACTTTTCTTCCCATCCTTCCTTGGTCCTAGGTCAAGAACAAAATGCCCAGGGATAAGAAAAGGAAGGAGTGAATGTTTACTTACGCCCACTCCCTGGCAGGCACGCTACAAAGTGAGAGCTGTAGCTTTTACTCCCACTTAGACATTTTCCTAATAAAACTCAGAGCAGCTGGAACCGGAAGTAGTAACAAGAAACAGCAGAGCACTTTATTGGCTTTTAGAAAGCCATTTTAAGAAATAATTATGGAGACGCAGTAACTAATTCTACTTTACCAACATTCTAAACAGGAAATCCCACAGGTATGTGGGATTGTTAATGGACAGGATCAAAGAACAGTATTCTCCTTCCCTACATATGTCTTTGTAAGTAAATAGTTGCCTTTCTTTCATTTACCAGCCAGCTGCTGGGTTCTTCTAGGTTTTCTACATCTACCACAATAACTTTTATTTTAAACAGAAACTGGGGCAGGGAGCTATATGTTCTTTGTTTTCCAGGAATAAGTGGGCACCATGAATCAAGGCAATGAAAGTGGAAAGTGATGGTGGAAAAAAAATGAATATTTGTGCTTTTTTGCCCTCCAAATTCCTAAGAAAATTTTAATTTTGCTCATTCTTGCCTGTTAAGGTTGTCAATTATATAATGTACTCTGCTTTTCCAATTCCTCTATTGTATTAAAGTTTCTTCTTGCATACAACCTACAGAAATTTTGTGAGAGGTAGGGGACCTAATGAGTACATTTTTGAGAAAATGTATTCATATGATTAACGAGCATGTTTTTCCTTATCTGGTTCACAGTAATTTCCCGTTACTTGTGGCAGTTACCGAAGACACAGAGAACACATGTTCTGTGTCTGTCAGAACAGTGCCCCCCTCCCAGGAGCAGTACCACCAGGGTGTGAGATGACACAGTCACACAGGGGTTGGGCTCTGCCATCACTGTGGCCTACGTCTTCCCCTGAGTCTTTCTGACTCAGTCACAGTGTTTAGTCAACGGCTCACCACAAGTGTGGTGAGCTATGTTAGCATTATGATGCAGCTGAAATATTCCATTGCCCAGTGATATCATAGCTGTCCTAGAAGAGTACATGACTCACATGTGTGTGGTGTTGGAGTGAGCAAACCTACTGTGCTGCCTGTCATATAAAATCATAGCACATGCAATTACAAGGACTGATCAACAAGAGAGGGGGAAGCTTTAAATTTGAAAAATTTATTATAGTAAAAGACACATTGCCATGAATCGCCCTCAAAATCTTCCCTCTCACTTTGAACACACTTATCCCATCATTCTTAACACTTTCTGAAGCAGTTCTGAAACTCCTTTTTCGTAAGTGTCTTTATGAGGTGTGATCAAAACTATGAGTGCTGCTGCTGAGTGCCAGCCAACAGAAAGGTGGGATCATGAAAAACAAGATGATGTGTCCTCTGCCACCTTTCTTACCAGATCTGGCAATGTGACTTCTGGCTCTTTCCCAAACTAAAAATGACCACCAAAGGGAAATGTTTTAAATCAGTTCGGACATCCAAGCAGCCACAGAAGCATAATTAAAGACACAGCCAATGTGTTTTTACTGCAAATTTTTAAAAAATTTTTATTATGGATTTTCATCATATCTTGTATGCTGTCTTACCACAGACCCAAAACCAATGTACCGAAAGACTATGGATAGAAACCTCTAAAATCCTGAGCTAAATAAACCTTTCCTCTTTGTAAGTTGATTATCTTAGATATTTTGACACAGTGATGGAAAGCTGACTGATGCAATGACTCTTTCCTAACACATAGAGTATGTGGGATGCAATGCTTCTGATTTCCAAGGCTGGGCCAGAAAAATGTAGAGTGGCCACTTTACCACTTCTTCCTTGAACTTGCACTGTGGAGGAGGTCAGCCACTGCATCAGGAGGACATCAACTAGCTCCAAGGGATGTTTCTGGCCAGCATCAGCTCACCATGTGAGCATGCCATGATAGAGTAAACCTTTCAGCTCTGGTCAAGCCTCCAATGACATCTGATGGCCATCACATAAGACACCTTGAGCCAGAAGCATGCGCCCAACTGATGCCCATCCTAGGTCATTGGAATTCTGAAAGCAAACAGATGTTTATGTTAGGCCAAGCCACTAAGACTTAAGTATGATTAGTTACACAGCAATGCATCACTCACACAAGAAGCCACTTGGCTGACTTCTGTTTTAAATACTTTACAACATTTAGGCTCTAGCCTGCCCTGGTGGTGCATGCCTGGAATCCCAGCACCTGAGAGGCTAAGGAAAGAGAGTTCAAAGCCAGCCTGAATCACATGACAATATCCCATCCTTAAAAAAAATGAGAACAGGGGCTGGGGATATAGCTCAGTGGAATAAGCTCTTGCCTAGCAAGCGCAAGGTCCTGAGTTCGATCCCCAGTACCGACAAGACAAAACAAAAAAAAAAGAATGTTGCTTTTGGGCTGGGGATATAGCTCAGTGGAATAAGTGCCTGCCTGGCAAGTACAAGGTCCTGAGTTCAATCCCCAGTACCGCAAAAAAAAAAAAAAAAAATGAGAACAAACAAACAAAGGCCCTAACCAAACAAGATCAACCTTTTCTGAGCACTCCCTCTGTCTGAAGTCCCCCCTTCCCCCCTTTCTCTTAATATGCAGGCCTTTCCTCATTTTTCCAGTAGTCTTTCTTTCCCTCCTCTGAGTCCCCACAGACCTCCTGTGTCTGATACTTCCTTTGCTCTCTCTTTTTTTTTTTTTTTTTGAGACAGGGTATTTCTATGTAGTTCAGGTTGACTGTGAATTCACTATACAGCCCAGGCTGGCCTTGAACTTGCAGCATTCCTCCTGCCTCAGCCTCGCCGGTACTGGGGTTACAGTCATGTGCCATCATGCCTAGCTTGCTTCACTCTTAAAACTTTTCATGACAGTATATGTGGGCTGGTCTCATCACCTTGACAATCCTGAAAAACCTGGGAAGCTGCATTCCTAAAACAAAAAAGTCTCCTTCAATTGTGAATTCACGTGAAATACCTTGTGAACAGCTCAAGTTTAAGTTGATTTGCTCAAACAAAGCAGGAAGTATCAGTTGGTGCTACATGGCAAACAGGGCAAGCACCAAAAGAGCGAGGTTGTCTAAAGACCTTTTTCACTTCTCAGAAGAAACTCCCTCAGTCAAAATCATGTAAACAGTGGCCTTTAGTTCTCCATTTCTTGCTGTCTAAAGCTCTAGTTTGTCATACAGTAAGACACCCCCCAGCACTTCCTTGAGATCTAAGAGAAACTGCAGATAACAAGGTGAAAACTAAATGAAGAGTCCATTTACATCCACCAGGACACCTTAATATTAAAATAATAATAGGAGTAAATATTAAGGGGTAACCGCCCATCACTCATCAATGAATCATTGCAGCATTTGTTTTGCTAAGAAAATAAAAGTTGCTTTGACGTTAGCCGCCACTGCTAATACCTTATCACGTCTATGGAGCTGCTAATGGAAAACTGGAATATACGCAGTGTTACTTCTTAGTATTCCACTGGGAAAGTTTTCCACATTTAGGGATAACTAGAGAAATTGTCATGGAATATTCACCGAACTATCTGAGGGAGGAGGGAAACCTCTATTTACTACATTTAGATTTTAAAACTTTTTGGTGGTACTAGGAAGCGAGCCCTGGGCTCTGTGTGTGTTGGACAAGTGCTCTATCCCTGAGCCACACCTCCATCCCCAAAATGTCAAATATTAACTCATGCAAGGTGGAGAAGAAAGGGGATTGGTGTCTTCATTGAGTTATGTGACTCCACAGATTCAGCAGGGTCTTCTTGGCTGTCTCTCCAGCATCCTGTGTCATTCACACTTCCTAAAAATTCTCCATTTCTGTTCTGGCAGCCTCTGGTCTCCATCCCACGTGTTTGCTGGGGGACGTACCCCATGGCCAGCTCCAAAGCACAGCCTTGTGTGACAGACACAGAAAGACAAAAGGAATCAAACCCTCAATGGCTACAGCTACCTAATTCTGCAGCTGCTTATATGCTGGACTAGCTGAGTTAGATAGCAATTAACAAGCAGTCAGATAAGATGTGGGACCTCAAGGGAGCAAGTGCAGAAGATGAACTCAGATCAGACTTGTGGTTGGAGGTGCATCTGAAAAAGGGGAGGCCATAAGGTGAAGACACAACAGCCAAACCTTTGTGTCTCCCTAGAGACAAATAGCAAGTTGAGATTACACTATAATTAGCACCACCCAGTCCAGTAAGTCCAGATAGGCATCAGATGCATAGGGTAGTGACTAGAATATCTGGACCCATTCTCCATCCCTTTCCAAGAATGTCTTTGTTCTTTCTCTGTGAAAAGTTATAGATGAGCTAAAGTTCATGATGCCAGCCATATACCTTTGTTGGGCGCCTTGCTTCCCTATTGGATCAATATTAAATAAGCAGCTCTTCTTGTAATTCTGTTGGTTGATTGTAGCTTGACCCATGTTGTACCCGCCTCCTGATCTTGCACTATAAAATACTTTTGGAGCACCTCCAAGGCAACCCACTTTCAGGGCCACTCCTGCCTCTCAGGAGCTTTCTCTCAGTCAGCCTTTCCTATTCTTAATCTTCCTGGTCTTTGAAACTCACTCTTGGATACCTGGGGGACGCGAACTTGGCACAGCTACATCAAACAGGTTAGGAATTCTTTTTCCTCTGCCACACTCATACTTTAACCTTTTCAGTCATATACGCTTTTATTGCTTAAGCCAGGCAGTGTTAAAGTTCCTGTTGCATCCCATCAAAATCATTCTAACTGCTACCCTGGTGGAAATTCTAAAACTTTACCTCCCTAGGTGAATCCAAATAAAACAAAAACAAATAAACAAAGACAATCCTTGTCAGGGACATTTCAAAGACATTAGTGTTTCTTTTGTTCTTTCTCTTAGAGATTTGCAACACTCATACCATGTATTTAAAAATCTGGAGTAATTCTGGGAACTAAGAAACCTATTGAATTTGGGAATTAAGTACCTAACTTGATTTGACCATGGTATTATTTCTTACAGAAAACCAAGGAATATCCTACATTCTGAAACACAGATTCTAGGCCATAGTGTTCATCAACATAGCAACAGACTGAAATCTCTGCTGTCTGCCCATGGAACTTGTGCAACTCTTACCTCACTGCTGGTTTTTCTCATAACCTCCAGTCCTGTGGCTTCCAGCTTTGGCCTAGGAACATTACCATGGCTGCTCCCCCCAACAACAAAGGAAAACAAAGTGAATCTGCTGTTCCCAAATTCACTTACATAAAAAAGCACAGGCCTTTGGAATCACCGAAAAGGTCTGGGTTACATTTTCCTCCTGAAATGCAAGGATGTGTCCGGAATACCAAAACTGCTGGGTGTAGGTGCAGGAAATCTAGCCAGACCACCCGTGTTCAAATCCTGGGGTCAAAGCCACCACTTATAAACACATGACCTTGAGAAGTCTACCCTAGAGACTTCAAGTCATTATTACAAAATGTGAGTTATAACAGACAGTACTTAAAGCCTATTCCTGATATAAAATTAATAATAACAATAAGCCCCCTAAATCAGTCAGCGCAGTGCCTGGCCCGTAAGTGCACAGCAAATGTCATTACTGTACTTATAATCACTAATACTGAAAAATAAATTAATACATAATGGTGACTCTTTCAAAAGATACATCAGGGCTACAGGGAAATGAAATATGAATTAAAGTAATAATAACTCTCAATACAAAGTAAACAAATCCAACCTAAAAATTAATTCTTCATTATTTGCTTTGGGAAGAAAAAAGAGCAGAGTATATTAAAAATAAATAGAACTTCAAAAACTCACAAACCTCTATCTTCAGGAACTCCTCAAGATGACTTAGCACAAAATTACCAGAACATCAGTAGACCCACATACATATAAATTAAGTTTAAAACATATTTTGCATGCTTATATCTGGTAATCTGAACAACTAATTTGAAGACAATATGCAACATAACGACCACTGAATTTCTGTCATCTTATTTAGTGAAGCTCTGTATCGTTTCTAATGTTTTAAAATTATTTTTTTATTCTCTTTAAATCTCTTTTAAATTATTTTTTATTCCCTTTGATCCATCTTATATTCTTTCTGATAATCTGAGCAACTTCCTTGAAGGTAACAATATGTAATATAACAACCACTGTTAATTCCTATCATTTTGTTTTGAAACCCTGTATTATTTTTATCGTTTTATGTTGTTTTTGTCTATGTTGTTGTTATTTTGTTATTCTTTTTAAAATAAAAAAATACATATTCCATAATGAAATGTATAGTCCTTCTAATCCTTAGCGCTATCAGCATCACTAAGTGAGCATGGGAATTCAAGACTGTTTTTAGATTTGCAGCTGATGTGTAACAGAAATTAGTGAACTAACTATAGATAAGGCCTTTATTGGGCTTCAGTCTAAAATAAATCTCTATTTAGCCCTTCTACATGTGGTACCTACTTCCTAAATCAGATATGCTGCAAAAAGAGTGATAATTTTGTCAACTGTCACTAAAAATGACAATATGAACTTCACAGGGATGAAGCAGGGAGGAAAATAGTTGATTTACAGTCAATTCCTAAGTTTTAACTTGCTGCTTAGTACAGTATACACACATACTCTCCAAAACTATGGAATATTGTTTAGAATCCTGGGAACCCTACCATTAAATAATTAAACCAGCAGCATATGGTTCAGATTCCATCCTCTGATGATGTCATCCCTAAACTCACTAAACCGGAGGAAAGAACCACGGCCACGTCACCCAGCAGTATAGATTGCGGTACTGCACACAGACCATGACTTGAATGGTACAAAGCACAATCAACTCCCAAAGAGGGACACATTCACTCAGTCCAGCTCAACACCTAGATTCTCTGCTTTCTTTGTGTGTACTTTAAAGAGCGAAACAGATTTCAGCCAAGCAAATACTGCAGCAAGATGCCTGCTAACAACAAGCTTGAAAGTAAAATTGCTATGCACATGAGAGAAAATGTTTCACAGCACTGAAAGGGTTAACTCTTTGCACTACCTCAGCATCAACTTATGAATATGTGGCTTGTTCCACTTCCTCAATTTCTTCAAGAGTTAGCTTGTGAAACCAGAAGCCTGAGAGTGGCTAGCCTTAAGAGCTAACCCCTATTGGACACTTGGCATGAGCCGGATGTGACGCCAAGCATAATTCCATTTAATTCTCACAACAGTCCTGTTGAGAGGACACCACTGTTACTTGTGCTTTACAGCCAAGGAAACAGGAGCACAGAACAGCCTGTGGTGGCCACGCCTCTGAAAAAGGGACATGAAGGGTGGGCAGCAGGCATGTACTATAGATTAAGCTATTTCCCCCACAGCAATCTGTTGAAGTTCTAACTTGCTAACTATGAATGTAACCTTACTTGGAAATGGGGTCTTTGTAGGCACAATGGAGTAAAAAGAAATGAGGTTTTGGGGTACATTCTGTACCACCGACACGTGTTCTCATAAAAAGAGAGGAAAGCAGCATGCACAGATAGAGGGATTCACAGGAAGAAGGTGGCATACGAGGATGGAAGCAGAGATTGCAGAGATGCTACACTAACCAAGGAGGCAGGGAAGGACTCTCTGTTGGCCAGTGTGTCACTGCTCTGACCACATACCTGACATACATAACTCAAAGGAGGAAGGGCTTTTTTGGGGGGGGGCGTGGCTCACTGTTTCAGGGCATTTGGTCCATGGCTCAGAGACAGAAACATGATGGCAGAGGAAAGCTGCTAACCTCACGGTGACCAGGACACAGAGCACAGGGGAAGAGCCAGAAAGAAAAAAGACCAAGAACAAGATGCATCTTTCCATATTTTGCCTTAGAAACTACTTTCTCTAACCTGGTTCTACCTCCTACAAGTACATTCAGGAATGAACTCATAGGTGAATTGATAGTCCCCCATGATCACATTCCAAAAGTCGCACCTCTGAGCACCTCAAACTTAACAGATTCCACCAAAGACCTTGAAAGGAGCAGAGCCCTGCCAATACCTTGATTTGGAATCCTAACATCCAGAACAGAGAGTACCAAGTCTGGTCGTATTTAAGCCATCCAGTTTCTTGTGATCTGTTAAGGCAGTTCCAAGAAACTAACTGAACATCCAAGGCGCTCATCAGTTACTTCTCTCTATATATACCTTCCACTTACCCTGAACTTTTAAGGAACAGAAACTAAAACTTCCACTCCCCGGTCCTCTTTTGAAACTAAGATTGCAGGTGGAAAATGTAGCATATTTTGAACCGAGACTAATAGTATTGTTTAATTGAAGCTGAAATAAGAGCAATGTGTCCCTCTTTTCTAGAACAGCTCATTCACGTCTAAGCTCCCAGCCACCACCCCCTACAGCAGCCTGCAGTTCCACTTCGACTCACACAGGCTGTCCTTTCAAAGCACAGTATCTAGTGGCCTGGCCCAGTTCTGCAATGAGGTAAGGCCCGTGGGGAGATTCCAGAACCTGGAATTGGATCTGTCCAGGCCCCCAGGGTGAGCTAGACCTCTGTCCAGGAGAGAAAGCTTCTGTAGCTGGAAGGGGTCAGGCTGTGCCAGGGGAACTCTATCTGCTGAACATCAACACGGTGGGTGAGTCAGTCAGCTCAGGTAACCTGGCCACAATCTTCAGGTCAGACTTGAGCTAAGAAATATCAAGCAGGGCCAAATGTGGACACAGCAAAAACTAGGAATACACAATATTCCCAGGTTCAGGCAGTCAGATCAGGGACATCTTCATGTGAGAATTTTAAGGTGTTAGTGACCAGGCTGTAGGAGAGAGATAAAATTTAGTCTCTGCAGTGAAGGGTTGGTAGGGACCAGTAAGAACTAAAGGCCCAGCTCTGTGTGTTGCTGAGGCTTTGATTCTGGCACTTACACCTAGACTGAGCCAGATACAGAACACCAGTCAACCTGGCATCTCTTCAACCTGGCATCTCTCTGGTGTTGGGTCTCTCCAGTTCTATGGACTCCCACGAAACTCCAGAGCTGAGCCTGCAGGGGAGAGCATGGCAAGCAGAATAGAGAGAAACTGTCAGGAAGCGGGCAGCCTCTGACACAATGTGTACTTCGACAGCATTTTCTGGTAGAGCAATGCCAGGATTCTGCACTAGTCAGCTTTTAGTCCTGTAACAAAATACCTGAAACAGGCTACGATATAGAAAACAGTTTTATTTGGTACAGAGATTTGGAAGCTGTCACTGTCAATCCAAACAGCACAGCACAGGTTCTAACAAGGCCCTCCCCCGGCCGGCGGTGTCACATGGTGGTGATAGGACACATCTGTCTTGTGGTCTCTTTTCCTCTTCTTATAAAGCCACCAGCATTCAATTACGGGGACTTCACCCTAGTAATCTTACCTAATCTGATCAGCTTCTAATGGCTCCACCTCTAAACGCTGTAGTTAGATTAAATCTCCACCCTCTTAATACCTTTAATTTATCACTTTGGGGATTAAACTCCCATTTCAGTTTGGGGGAAAAAATTACAGTAGATGCCAAGTCCTACTCTACAACTTCCATGGAAAAATAACCCATATTAATGCAGTTCAGAAGTATCTGTCATTAAATTCTAAACAGAACAATTATTCACTTGGAATATTGTACTTTTTACCTGTGTTAAGAGTGTTGGTGAATAGCAGCACAGTGAGAGGACAACGGGGAAGAAGAGGAAGACTTTCTATTTTTGCTACCTGGAAATGTCAACATGTTCAAGGTTTTCCAGTTAGGTGGGTTTGTCTTTCGTCTGTTTCGTGTTCAAAACGTAAGGTTTATTTTTCTGTCTCTGTTATCTTCCCAGGGTTGCTATAAATACAAAATATGATATGTCATAGCCCTTTGGAAACAGTAACATTAGGAAAATTTAAGATTGCCAGATTATTATTTAAATGTAAGGTCCACTACTATCATTACTGAAATAATTATATGTAATTTGCGGGGTGCAGCCAAGTATAAAGATGAGATAGAGTTTGGCTCTATGTCTAGGACCACCAATCCTAGCATTTTCATGTAATTTATCAGAATGTTTTCCTAAACTTACTCATCATTTACGTTACTAAGCTCGTACTATTTCACATGAAGCTACTTTCACTTGTATGCATTTCCCGTCGTAAGATGTTTTAGCATTATCTGTAATTGCTGTAATATCTGACTGAATGATTGGGACATTTGCATTTTTTAAACATGACTAAAGCAGCCTGAACAACTTCAAACACAGATCTCTGTCCAGTATAAATGATAGCGAAAAACAGCATGGATTAAGCTCTTACTAAAGTCTAGGCATGAGGATAAATACTTCCTATGCATCATCCCAAATAACCTGGATTCCCAACATTGAGTTATGTGCTCTCTTTATGTATATTTATTTAATTTTACTTTTTGAGACATGGTCCGGTTATGTAGCTCAGGCTGGCCTTGAAGTATTCTAGACCAGCCTGGCCTTGAACTCATAGCGCAATCCTGCAGCCTCAGCCTCCTAAGTGCTGGTATTATAGGCCTGTGCCACCACACCCAGCTCTTTATGCCCATTTTATAAATGGGGGAAACTGGAGTCAAGAGGGATTAAGGAACATAGTGCATCATGGCTTGGTTCACAACACCCAGAAACCTGTCCCACACCCATGCCTCAACTCCTCATGGCCGCGCAGAGGCTGAGTTGAGATCACAGAGTTCAAACAGTCACGAGCTCTCCGTAGAAAGAGCCAAATTGTTTCCCAGAAAGGCTGGAGCTATTACTCTTCCAAATGGCAGTGTGAGAGTAGCTTTCCAGGTCCCCTTGCCGCCATAAGGGCTCTGTGGGGCTTCAGCCAGGACAATTTTATTAAGTTGCAATTCAAGGACAAAGATATTTTATACTTGGATATCCAGGAGCAGAGATACATTTGCCATGCAGCTATGAAAACTTTCATAGGATGAGCTCAACCCATTCTCACTGCAAATACATATGCGCTTTCCTAACTAATTCTGTGTTATTTGCTTAAAGCGAGAGTTAAAACACCGAGAGATCTATGGCTGTCTGGGAAGAACACTGGAGTCTGGGGCAGAAACAAAGATATATGTTCAATACACGGATGACATTTTCCACGGGCACATAGCTAAATCACACCTCCTTAGATTCCCTGGTTATTTCTACAACTGTGGCTGAGATCTGGCCCCAGGAACACAGGTGGGTGGGCTGCATGCTGGCCAGATGTTAACAACCAGGGCAACTGTCCAGTGCTGGACTTTGAAGTGATCAAAAGCTATACCTTATCAGATTAAGGCATGGATATTTTGGGATCATTTGTGCTGAATAAAATTTGTGGGAGGCTACTGACTGCAACTTTGATCATGTGCTGGGCCAAACAAATCAAACCAATATGAAGTCACTCATGCTAAATAAACAAATTAATTTAGAAACATGCTCTTGTGAAGGGCAGCTGAGCTTCAGCTAATTGCAGAAAGCCAGCTTATTTGAATGATGTAAAAATGCCGGGCCATAACTAATTAACTAAGTAAGCTGCCAGCAATTAGATCCTCTCTGTGTCTCACTTCCGCTTTCTATCTATAAATGTTGCCGATCCTGGTGACCTGAGGTCCCTTAACCTTCTTTGCCTCTGGGTGAGATAAACAAGTCACTAATCTTTTTGTTTTGTTTTGCTTTACTTTGCTTTGTTTTAATTGCTCAGCTGGAATAAACTGCTTCATTTCATTAGTCCAGGGGGTTTTTCTTTTAACATGCTGCTAGTACGTAGCATCAAAGAGGTGACTAAGGAAAGTAAAGGCTTCCAAAAATTCGTCATTCATGTCCACACTCCGTTACAGGGCTGTGCCACAATGACCTCGCTAACGTGGTCTCTTCCGCTTTTATTCCCAGCTAAGCAACTAAGCATGTGCACTTGGGCCTGACAGCCATGGGTTTCGTTGCTGGAACCACGCGTATGCCACGCTGTATGAAAGGAAGCCCAGAACCCAAAGCCACATCTTCCTTACACAAGCTGGCTGTGAGCAGCAGATGCTCAGCTCTCTCCAAGAGAAGGCAGAGTGAGTGGCAGTGTTACACAATTCCACCAAACACTTTAGCATCCCGAGTTCTCTGCAAAGAAGCACAGATGTTCGTATCTCTGACAACAGCCAGAAGCTTCTGCCAACACATCAGCCCATTTCAAGGGAAGAACAGACACAAAACGAAATAGATGCCAAGTTCTCCCTCCAATAGCTTTTCCCCTATTTTCTTGTTCCATTCTACATCGCTGTCTTTCTACCTTCCCAGCCACATATTTTCTGATCTCCCAGTGCACACATTTTGCAATTATCAGCCAGAAGGGCTCAAAATTATTCGCACCCTTCAGAAAGCTACTCTGTTCCATATCCAACAACCTAATCCAAATATCACAGTTCACCGGGGTCACACTTCATATTCTCACCCAGGTGCCATTAATCATTCCCTATAAAGCCAGTCCTCTAGATATCAAACCTATGAACACGGGAGCCTGGAGATTCTTGAATATAATCAAGGCTTCTGAACTCAGGGCTGTTTTGAAGTTTGCACCTCCATTTACCCCTGGCTTCTCTGGGTTTGAATAGAAAATGAACAGATGAAGCTTCCAAGGAAGGGGAGGAAAATTAAGGCCTTTATCAAGACCAGGGATTGCAATGGATTTTTCTGGATGTTCTTCCAGAACAACAGGCAGGGATGAAAACAGCCATGTGCATCCATGGTAGACTTCAGTAGAAGAGGCTAGCCAGAAAGGTTAAACACTTTCATTAGCCAAACCAGCCCCATACCTGGAGCTGAAAAATGCAATGGGATTTTACCATGAGGAGCTGCAGCCCAAAGTGACGGGCAGTGGTGCTTCGGATTTTGTGGGACCAGGAAGCCCAGCTACCACCCTGAAATGCAGACAAGGGCTGCCTCTGTCCCCATACAAATGATGACCTTTAAAGAATGCCGTTAACAATCCAATTGTATTGTGCAACTGAGATATTTGTGGCCTCATTGGGTTGGTAAACTCTAATGCTTAGAACATCTGGCTAACAAGATTAAAGCCAGTCCCAGCCTGAGAAAATTAGCTTTCCTCTATTTCAACACCACGGGCTCATTCTTATCCCAACTGGATTCACAGAGCAAGCAAGCAATATTTATTGATTTCTTATTATATGCATAGCATCTAGAGAAATAAATGCAAGAGGAAATGTACCTACGTTGTTTATCAAAGACTTCTCCAGCCCTGAAAGGGTCTTATTTATGTGAGTTTACACAGAGAATTTACATCTCTCTGGCCAACAGGCAGCATGTTATTGGCTTAATTCATCAGAGTTTTTACCCAAAAAATCTGTTTTGCTTTGGCCTCAGGGACTTGGTACAAGTCACAACACATCAGTGACATTAACAGAGATGTTCACGGGGCCTTCCTGCTTCTTTCAGAGGATTCAGCTGTAAGCAGGCAGGGACAAGGCTTTCAGGGGATTTTGTCTAGTCATGAAGCAATCTGTTTCATGGGTTTTGGGAACACTGATTTGTCTCTATGAAAGTAACAGGCTTTCCAAGTGTTTGTGTAGATTTTAAAATGCTTAAACAGGTGTTCAAGGGCAAGGAAGAAGCAGGCAACACCCACCTTCCTATTTAAGACAAGAGTTTCCATATTTGTAAAAACTGGTGATAAAAACTCCAAAAATGTGTCCCAGGAAGGAGGTAGCCCCAGTTTTCTTTGGAAATCAAAAATCACTAGTATGGTGTCACGTTAATGAGGTCACAAAGCCTGAAGGGTGTTTCAGAGCACCTTTCCTTGGACTTTGTGGGAACCATGTAGACACCTTTCTACTCATAACTTCATAGTAAAAGACACCATCTGCTGGATGCTCCGGTGTCTGAGGCCTGTTACACGCTGCTCTGCAAAGCCTGCAAGTCTGTTTATCACTCCCATTTATACAAGAAAAACCTGAGATTCAAAAATGTGCATCACTCGCCTAAATCTTCACAGATAGTAAGTTGAGAGACAGGCTCTTAGGCCTGGGTATTTCCGGTTCCAGCATTCATGCTTTTTACCCTGTAACAGTGTCTTCCCCATTACAGGCAATTTCCCAAGAATATGTAAGGAAAATTACTTCACCGTTTCCCTTCAGCAACACACACCACCATCCCACCAGACATCCTTCTCACAACATACAGTGAACTCCAAACATGCTGAAGTTGTATCTCTTTAACCTAACCTCTAAAACTTCCGCTTTCACTTCTGGGGCTAAATCAAACTCAAGACTTTCCATTTTATTTCATTTTCTCCAACATCTATTCCTAACCTTTTTATATACATATTTCTTTGCCCTTTTCCCCCTAAAAGATAAATGTCTGACTTTTGCTATGCTCCATAAAGCTATGGAGAGTGAAATAATTCCTTCTCAGGGAAATGCCCTTTTGGGGAAACGTAGATTTCCACAAGAAGCCTAGAAGCAGATTTGACAGATGGTAGTCAATTCATTTCCCTTTCTCTTCTTTTAAATTATAAATGTCCTCTACCAGACAGGCAGTGTTTGTAATCACTAAAATATTACTGTCTGAAATTGATGATACCTTTCACCTCAAGTAAATGACCTGCTTTCAACCAGAGCCAGGCACACAGGTCCTGGGAGCTCCACCTAGTGCTGATGCAGGGCCCTTGAGGTACTGCCCCTCTAGAGCAGGGAGTTCTCTGTGAAACCTAGATCAAGGCCCAGAATGGCAGGTCCCCCATTCCCAAAACACCACAAACTGCCAAGACCCTGAGTGAGAGGTATCAGATCATTACTTCCTGCACAGCAAAATGGTCTTGCACCTCACCATGAATTCCTTGGAGGAAAATGTATGCAAGTGGAAAAGCCATTTGCTTTGTAGACTGTTTTTCAAGCTTTCCTGCCAGCACTGACCATCTGGGCAGATCAGAGCCCCTGGTCCAGTGGACTCAAGGATCTATCCTACTGCACTAACATTAGCCATTTTTCTTATGCTTGAATCCCATAATGCAAATGAAGCTGGGCATCCTTCCATTTATCGTTGGTGTTCATGGACAGATACTGAGAAAGTCACCATGTGCCGTTTAGTTCAAGAAACTTTGAACTGGACCGCATGGCTGGTATCTACTAACTCAGGGCATGAAAGAGTGGACTAATCGATGATTCTACTGCAACTGAACAAAGTCCATGCTCCCCAAGAACAGCAGTTTGGAAAAGATCTTGAAGATTTTGGTACTTAGGTCAATAGCCTAGGGAAAAAAAAATCAGATGCAATCTAATAATTCTAGTCAGTGATACAGCTTAACAATGCTAAAAATCCTTATAGAGATGATTTTCAAACATCACTTGTTTTATAAACAATCCTTCTAATGAATGTCTAAGGTCAATGGTATTGAGAACTGGGCTTCTTAGCAGGGGTGACTAATAAATGTCTCAAAGAATAATACACTCTAATACTAATATTTATTTATTTATTTATTTATCAAACTCAGGGATCAAACTCAGGACCTTGCACTTGCCAGGCAGGCACTTACGCCACTGAGCTATATCCCCAGCCACCACAAATAGTTATTATTATTACTTTATATTGACTTTCATTTAAAAATGGGAAAGATTCCAAGCCATCATTTATTCAATATATATTTACTATGTCATTTCTGCCTTATGTTAGACACTGGCAAAACAATTGAAAGATGAAAGAGACATCTATCTTGAGATTACCGGGGAAACTAAGAATGTCCTTTCTCTATAGATTTAGTGTTTTCTTAGTCAACCCTGGCTGTTCTAACAAAGTACCACTGCCTGAATGACTTAACAGAAATCTATTTCTCAGTTCTGCAAGTGAGAAGTCTGAGATCAGGCTACTGGGATTGTCAGACTCTAGGTTGCCGATTTCCAGCTTCTCCCTAGATCCTCATGGGTAGAATGAGTTAAGAGTTCACTGAGATCTTTTTTATTGGGCACTAGACTGCCATTCCCAAAGGTCCCACCTTGAGGCTTAATGTCTCCCTAAAGCACTTGTCACATCAGAAGTTAGGATTTCAACCTATGGATTTGGAGTAAGGGTGGAGGTAACACAGTCAATCCACTGTAATTATTAACAAAAATGATTTATGTGTTTTCCTACATCTTTGTCTTTTCCACTTTTGCACCATGGTGCCCTCAGCTCCTAGAATGCCTAGCACATGGAGGCACTGGATGTTTACCAGAATGGATGGATGAATGAATGAATGAATGAGCAGACAGATAAATGAATGGACACACACTCTGCTAACAATGAATTTTGACTTTGGCTGACCTATCATGAACCTCAGATTTCTCCTGTGCTTAAAAGGATTAGATCCGGTCCCAAGTGTGCGCTCCAAAGAATATTGATTCTTCAAACAGACTTTATCAGAGAAAAGGGAAGCTGTGTCAGACAAGTTTGAAAACCACCAATACTACAGATTTCTGACTGTGCGTGGCCTAATCTTTAGTACACTAATGCACAATCCCCAGGCATGTCTTATGTGGTGTCTCCCACTCTAGAAAGGTGACAAACCCTTCATTCACAAAAACCTCCAGAGCAAGTCTGAGGTCCTGGGGGGCCACAGCAGTTTAACACACTTTTTTAGCTCTCAATAAATATTTGTTCCTAGGGCCTTTCTAATCTCCTAACAAAAGGAGCCATTCTTCAAGGTCTTCCTTGAGGTTAACTCTGCTTACTGAACTAAGATGAACAAAGGTACAGGCCCTTTGCTTTAACTCTGCCTCTTTCTGGCTCTACAACCTTTGGCAAGAGACTCATCCTCTCCAAACTGAGTTTTCCCAATTAAGTATTCCATTTGCAGTTACTTGAAGGGACTCTAATGAGAATTAAGTAAGATAACATCATTTTGCATTTCTGCACAGTCAACACCACACAGAGGATGGATGTCCATGGTGCTACTCACAAAAAAATGCACCAGTGCTTTGTTTTCTAGTCTCAGCTCTAAGAACTTTGCAAGTCAATTCTTACCTACCTTATCAGATCATGCGAAATCCAGGCTATGGATTTCATTAACGTTTCCCAAACTCAAATTCTTGAAATACCAGTTCCCAGCCCTACTGTACTTAATATTTCTCCTTAAATGACTGAATCTTTGTCTCACCCAAAACAAGAAAATCAGTCAAATCATAGATTTGACGTGCTTATTGTATACTGCTTAAATATGCATTAAAAAGAATAAAAAATTATTTAAATGTTTCGTGAAAGCCAACCTTAATACCTAACTCATTTCTTCCATATTCTGGGAAACACTGACTTGGGTTTATCACCCAAGACCTTATCAGTGAACAGATTCTGTACCTTCTAGTCTAGGAAATCACTAACCTTTGCAAACATTTACGTGAGCCCCCACAGGGAATACAGTGGATCAGACAACCATGGGGTGCAACTTATAAACTAAATTCAAATGATTTATCCGCATAACATCAGAGATAACAAAGGGCAATGCTGTAGCTTGAATCTTGAATGCTCCCAGAGGCCCACGTGGTAAAGTTGTAATCACTAGTCTGTATCACATTCGCAGGTGGAGAAAATACCAGGAACTGGGGCTTGGTGGAACGAAGCTCGGCCTTTGGGAACACATCCTTGTAGGAGACATTAGGCCCTCCATCCCTTTCTTTCGCTCTTTGCTTCCTGGCCAACATAAGATGAGTGGCTTTCTTCTACCATATGTCTCCACCATGATGTTTTTCCCTGCCACAGGTCTAAAGGGAATGGAGCTGAGCAAACATGGACTGAACCTTTGGAAGTCGTAAGTCAAATTAAACCTTATAAAGTTGATTATCTCAAGTATGTTGTCACAGTGAAAAAAGCTGATTAGCACTGGCATGGAACTGGCACCAGGGCTTTCTAAAGAAAGACTGATATTCACAACTTTTTTCAAGCTCGGATATTTCAGTCCTTTTTTCCTGTCACTCCTTTTTCATTGTATTTATTTGGACAACATGGTTTGCCCAAATGGACAACTTTTCTGCAGTTCGGTTGATAGAATAAAATGATCTCTATGATGTGCTGTATTAGTTAAGAGATGTAGAGGTACTTTTTAAAATATGTTTTGGGCTAAGAGTTTTTCAAGCTCTTAAATTCAAAAGACAATGCAACTGGCATGATGGCACCTGTGAAGAGCAAGAAGCCCTAAAGGAAAAGCTCCTGGTACCTCCAGTGAAGTAACCCCCAGTCGCCTCATGCTAGGTGGCAGAAACTAGCCCTGGAAGTATGTCACAGCTCACACCAATCAAATGTCACTCTCCTTCAGATGCCCACAATACCAAAGCCACTGGGAGATGGCAAGAAAGAGAGAATATTTTTAACTAGTCATAAATAAGATAACCTATGGTATTTTGCAAGCATTTTATGGACTGCAAACGTTCAGCACTTTTGTGCATAAAAATGAGTATAAGTGGTAGCGGATCATACAGTTATCTTTGCTTTTAGCTGGAATTATTCTAAAACCCCTCTTAATAGCTGTCACCTACTCATTTCTAGCTGCAGGAAATTATAGTGAGAGGAGAAGGGAGCTGACAGCTCATTTCTTCTGTGAATGGCACGCTTTCAATTGATGCAAGGCCGGGGGTCTCTCCTTGAGGGTCTATCCACCATGAACACATATGCAAATACTGGCCCAAGGAATAAGAAAGAAAGTATCACCCTGGCCAGTCAGCTTGGAGGTCCTCAGTGCTCCAGAACACACCTCTAAGTCCCTTCTACTCCAAGGGGAAAAATAAGTTTTCCCCATAGTGCAACAAAGACATTTATCAACACAAACGATGCACAGACAAAGAAATCAAGGAGAGCAGTTTCATCTGGAAGGGATTAATATTACAGATATTAATATTATATACCTCAGACTTAGAGGACGCACATCCCAGGAGAAAGATAACTGGGTCAAAGACACAAAATAGTCCATAAAAAATAAAATATTCTTAAATCTAAAATAGCATCTAATAAAAGAAAAAAAAAACCTGAGTGATCACTTTTGGCACCTGGAAAATGGTGCAGCCTGTCCCTAAATATTAAAATTGTATGAAGACAAAAATAACTGTTAAGAGTGTTCAGAGCTCAGGTTAATGAATCCAGTTATGTTGCTGCTTAGCTGCCTTCATGAAAGGAAATAACCTACTCCACACAAGGATGGGGCAGGACCCATTAAAGAGTGTGTTATCTGCATCCTGGGAGCCCAGTGACTTCTGGCCCACCTGAATGATAATCAGAAACCAACACCTTGTCAAGACACTCCTTTCTCTAGCATTGGTTCTTTCACAAGTCAATGCATAATCTAAAGATCAAAAACTATGGAAATGCAAAGGCACATTAGAAAGACCCCAAGGAACTATTTTTTCCCCTTTATGTTTTCGAAAATTCAAAGACTCAACAGATAAAAGAAGAGCAATACACAAATTAATCACAGCTCAAGAAGATGAGCTTTTTTACTTTTTAATTAACATGCTGTCCTTAGTCCAAAAGCAGAAGCAAAACACAAGATGTACAGTGCTTACGCACCTCTTACAGGGACGTGTTACCTTCTTCCCCCAGGCTTTCTCTATTCTCATCGGAATGTGTTTAAATTTAAGATGCAGTCTTGGCAGAGCATGGAGCTCAGTGATGCAAACAGCGTGGGATGGTGCCACCCAGAACTGTGTGTGTGGGAGGACACCAGGAAGTCAGCTTTCCTTTTCTGGGAGACTCTGTTCTGTCCAGAGCAGGATTTGGGCACACAGATTGTGGGCTGTCTTTTTCAATGGGGCTGGAGGAAGGTACAGAGAGGGAAATGACAGATACTATTCTGGAAGAATCTGCAGAACATCTGGGTTTAAACTATCTGTATCCTACTTGTCTCCTTCCCTACTCACTTTGTGCCGTGATTCATCCTTGATGGGGGCCTCCACCAACAGATGCAATAGAGTTACCTTTGTAATAGTCATCGACTGGGGAGGAAGAAACCCGCACAGATGAAGCCTCTCTATTAGCAATCACAGGTATACTGGAGTGATTCGCTTGAGACATTTCTTTCAATTTTATTGTAATTTTCTGGCAGAGAGGGGGATCAAACCTAGGACCTCACACCTACTAGGAAGAGCTCTGCTCCTGAGCTACTCCCCAAGCTCTGCCCGCTACATTCTTGAAATCTTTCCTCTAGGTGCTGCTCTGACTTGGAGAGGGTTTAAGTGTGTTCTTCGAAGGCTAATGCGTTGGAAGCATGGACCCCAGTGCGGAGATGTTTAGAAACAGATCTTTAAGAGGTACAGTGCAGTGGGAAGTTAGTAGGGGACAGGAGGCGCAACCCTGGGATGAGGAGCGATGAAATGGAGTTCTCCTGGGGCTGCCTTCATGCTTCAGCTTCCTGTCTCACCATGTTGTTCTCTCCCTCTGCACATGCTAGGGTCTTGGTGATGCCAACCACCATGAGATCTCTTCCAGAGCCCAGTCCATGCCAGTTCCACACCCTTGAACCTCCAGCACTGCCAGCTAAATAGACCTTATTTTTAAATAAAGTACCCAGGACCCATTTATAATAACAAAACATGGACTAATGAAGTACTAAGATACAGAGAAAAGAGCTGCTCTTCAGTCTTCCCATTGTCCTGCAGATTCTCTGCCCGGGCAGCAGGCACTGCACAGCCAATACAAAAACAACTGACTGCAGAAGTGTCATTACACTGACGTGTGCCCGGGCCAGCGGAGCAGGGAGAGCACTGATCGATCACAAACCTATGAGTCTTATCTTTGTTCTATTTCCTTCTTCTGCACAGAAGCCTGGACTAATCTCCTAGATAGGGCTGCTTGCTTAAGGACCAGAAAGGCTTTCTGAGAGAGACATTTTAAGATGGGAGCAGATTGTGAAAGGTGAGGAGTGGCACTTCTGGAAGCAGTCTTAGAAGTCATCTGGACATTTCAGATGTCTCAGAAGCTGCAGTCACCTGGGAGGAGGAGGTCTTTGTCTAAATAAGGATTCTGTGAACCATTAGTTACTGAGAGATTTCTAAAGCAGCTGACTGGCCCACAGGTTTCAGCCTGGGATGCATCAATCATGTCCAGCACCTTCCCTCAACATTCACAGCTAGGAAAACTGAAGCTATGACCGGAGGATGCTGACAACATTCTGTGGCAGCCCTGAGACTAGCACCCTGGATGCCCGATCTCAAGTTCAAAGTGTGGGCCACTAGATCCCACAGAGCCCCGCCAGGGATGCCATATTCACGAAGCACACTTTGGTCACCAGCACATGGGCCTCCAGTGTGTGCCCTCCTTGGGCTCCTGCCTGTGTGGAAGGGCAGCTGTGGTGTGTACAGCCGTGCCCATTCCTGCATCCCCCGCTCAGAGAGGGCAGAGTCACTGCTTCTGTACCACTATGCCTTGGCATTGCATACTTGAACAGGAGTGGATGAACGGAGGCCATGAGTGGAACCCACGGCCAGAACTTCTCAGAGCATCACGGAAGTACAAAAAGGCCCACTTGGCCCAGACAGATCTTATTTTCTCTAAACAAGAAAAGAACAAGACCCAGAGAACTCTGTTAATGGAAAACACAGCAAGCTTGAAATTTAAGGCAAAATGCAAAAGAACAGGAAATACAAGATTTTGTTCACAAACATAATCTATTCCAGTGAAAGTGGCCTTTCTTCTTCCCAAAGTTAGAATTGAGCATGCATTTCAGATCACCAGCAAAGCTGAGGGGTATAGGACATCAGTCAGGAAAGGCATGCCCAGGAAGCGCTCACTGGGGTATGCAACTTTGGAGGAAAGCTTCAAAATCTATATATCCTTTTACACCAATTTCACCCCTGCAGAGGACACGGAAGTTTGCTATTCATTGATGACATTAATCTTAACAATGCGTTATCCTCCTTTCCATTTCTACAAGAGGAAATAGAAATCTTGAGAGTTTGATAAACTTGCTCCAAGTCATGCATAAAGGAAGTAGTGTTTAACTTCAATCTGGGTTGTATAGGCTGGGCCCTGGGGTGGTGCTCAGGCAAGTGTAGCAAAAGGTATCAGGTGTGGCAATGGGCAAGGACTTATGAAGCTCTCTGGTGGCATCAGATAATCATGATTACAGCAAAGTCAATGCAGCAACTGGAAGTCTACCCTTGCACAGGCCTGTGGGGTTGGCTTCTTGGTAATGGTGCTTCTAAGAGTGAATCTGATGGGAAGCTGCTATGGTTTAGATGTCAACTGAGAATATCCCTCAAGGATCATTTGGTGAAATTTAATCTCCATTGTGAGGCATTATGAGATTAGAAAGTTAATCTGACTATGATGTATAGAGGATGGACATTTGGGAGAGGATTAGGATAAGACAAAGTCACCAGGGTGGAGTCCCACGATTAACTCTTGGTGGCTTTATATGGGGGAGGCCCGGAAAGACACATTCACTACATTATGTGCTATGTGATGCATGGAGCCTTCCTTGGACTGAGCAAGAAAGATGTCTCGAGCTGTACACCCTCAGCTTTGCACTCTAGAACTGCGAGCCAAAATAAACCTCTTTGCTTTACAAAGTTATCGAGCCTCAGAACTTTCATTATAGTAATGAAAAGCAGACCTACACAGAAGCCTACTGAATTGCTAATTGTCTATATAAGCAGAAAAGTTTCAGGTCAAATGAACCAAAGTGATTCTAAGCCGAATCATAAAAACAGATGAAGGCTTCTCAACCAATTCTCAGATTTGAGCCGATCTGCAGACCCAGAATGAAGGAAAGTCAATTTTCTTTGAAAAAGAAGCTTATTAAGTACCCAAAATCTCTTCTGTTAGATCTTCTCATCTTTTGCCAAGAGGCCCTACATAAAGTAACTGCACTGGTGGAAAGGCACTAACCAGGTCCTTCAGGGACATCTAGACAAAGGTTTGAATTAAGTCCGAGAGATCTGAAATAGCTCTGTGGCCCAGTCAGGTGGAGGATTTGGGGGGTCAGGTGATCAGTGGTATCTTAGCTCAGGCCCCTGTCACAGAGGCCCTGACCCCGCCCTGTGGTTATTTCACCTGTTCCAGGATGCAGAATAGGAGCAGGCACTTTCAGCACGTGGCAGCAGCCCCCGTGGAGGAAGCAAGAAGCTATGTGGCTGATCCAGAGGGAGAAAGAGGCTGTGAAACATCTGTGAGTGCGGTTGCAAAGGCCCAGATCGGCCCCACATCCAGGGTGAACTCAGTACACTTAGGTCTGGGGTTGACTCAATGTGGTGCTATTTGGCTTATAAAAAAAAAAAAAAGGTCTCAGCTCAGCATTGAAACATCAGGCGAAATCATTCCAGCCATGAGGAGCCAAGACAGTATCAAGTTTCATTTGCTAGCTGAAATCCTTGATAGCTTCTAGGAAAATAAATGCAATTATAGCCTAGAAGCAGAAATTATCAAGGCCACGGTGCTCTCAGAATGCAATAAATAAAGTGTGGGTAACCACATTAAGTGGGGAAGATCCCAACCCCCATGGGTGTCATGAATGCCTGGTCACCCACAGGAACTGGAGAGAAAAGAGAGAGACACAACTCTCCAGATTCAACACTGGCTGCCCTGTAGGGGAGGAGAGAGGGGACAGATGCTTCGGGGAAGATGGGGCTTCGTTCTATGAATGTTGGCTGGGTACCACTTGTGGGCCCAGCAGGGAGCTCCGGCCTCAAGTCCTCCAGGTTATGCAAGGGGAAGGACCAAAGCAGAGGTGAGAGGCACCGGGACTACAGCAAACAGGAACGCGTCATGTGCCCCTGGGAGCCAACACAAGGGAATCACAGTAGGCTCCTCAGGTGAGGAAAATCAAGTGGCACCACAGTGACCCGGAGAGCTGATATCCATACCCAGATCTTGCAAATGGAGTTCGTTGCTCCTTGGGCCCCAGGCCTTCTGCATGACATTTGCACTTAAGGTTCATTTAGACCTGACTTCCCCTACCTGAGCATGAATTTTGGTCTCTGATATTTTATGGGGACCACCCCAGACCACCCTGTCCCTCACAGGCAGCTTTTGGGCACAGCTGGGAGACAGGCTGAGGGAGCAGAGAGCAAAAGGAGAGGTCTCCAAACTTACTCCTCCCGGTACACCCGGCCCTTTGTACCCCTGAAAACGATTCCTTATGGGAACAATACAGACCAGCCTTGCCCCTGGATACTGACTGAGCCCAGGCAGAGAGCTAAGCAGTTCAAATTCTCTTCCCATCACCAGGCCACAGCCTCATCACACACAGCCGCTCCCCGCCCCCCCACACACACACGGCAAGACTCACAAAGAAAGATTCTCATTCAGAGGCAATGAATTGACAAGCACAATAGCAGAGACACAAAGACCTTGGGCCCCAGAGCTCAGGAGGAGCTGCATGAGAAAGGGTTAGAAAACACATTAGAAGAAACTCCAAGGATTTAGAATCCATTTCAAGTGCACTGGGAGGAAGAGTCCACGTCCAAACCTGGTAACAAAGAAGATGGGTCCCCTGGGCTGTTGCAGGCTGCGCCCTGAGGCTGCTAATTCCCTCCTCCCTGTCTGCCATTTTCTAGGGTGAGGCTTCTCAAAGGAAAGGCTGGGGTCTCTGGCACCAAGATCACTCGAGGGTCTGGTTAAAATACAGTCCCATGGGTCTGAGACTCAGAGCCACTGGAAGACCAAACGCCACAGAACTGGGTCCTTTATCATTCCTAAGTAGTTGCAAGACCCATGCTAAACCACTCATTTAAATTGCTGCTTAAAGTCTGTGTAAGAGACACTAGGAACTAAATTGATTCTTTTAGAAACTGTTAGCTTCTAAAAGTAGTAACAGTGCAGTCACATTGTGACCAATTGTAAGTGATGTAAAATCTACACACGGGAGCCAGGAGGATCTTTTGGAGCAGAAGTATGACCATGTCATTCCCTTGGGTCAAACACTTCAGTGACTTCCCACTGCCCTTTTGATAAAGGTTCAGCTCTGTGGTCCTGATAAGCCCATCCCCAAGCTAATACAGAGCTAGAGTACTTTTCACCAAGGTCTGCCTTTCCGAGGCCTTCAAGACATCTCTTTGTCCCCCGTAAAGTCCTTTTATCCTCTTTCTAGATATCTTGATTATGTTAATGTCCCTACTGTGGGCCCTGCTAGTAGCAGTAACTTTCCACCATATATCTCTTAGCCCAGTTGAAATGTAATATTTGTTTGTGAAATGTTTTAATTAGTATCCATTGCCTACACTTGTGTATAAAGTGGGAAATCAGCAACAAGTCTGTTATGGTATAGATCTAAAATTTCTCCAAAAGTCTAAGGATCTTGGACTCAGGGTATTGGACCACTGGGCCACTGTATTCATCAATGAATTAATCTCTGATGGGTTCACAGCTGAATGTGCTATTAGGAGGTAGGGCCTAGGTGGAAGTGGGCCACTAGGGGTGGGACCTGGAGAGTGTATTCTTGTCCCCAGGTATCTCCCTCCTCCATCTCACTCCACTTCCTGGCTGCTATGGGTCAAGCAGCTCTCCCCTTTCATGTCCTTCCACCATGCCATTTCTGCCTTGTAGCCAGCCCACCATGGACTGAACTCTCTAAAACTGTAAGACAAATAAATCTTTTTCTCTTTAAGCTGCACATCAGGGAATTTTTGTCCCAACAAAGGAAGAGTGACTAATACAAGGTCTTTTTTTTTTCCTAAGACTGAGATTTATCAGTAGCTATATCATTTAGTGTATCACATGGTACATAGCTGGTACTCAGAAAATATTTGTGAATGAGCAAATGAATTCAAAATAATTTTCAAATCACATGCTGGAAGAATATTCACATCCTGAATAATAAGAATACAAAGTAGACTAAGATCCTTGTCTTGAAAGCCAAAGGCTCCAAATCTCTCTGGAGGCAGAGGACTAACATGTCAGACCTGCTTCCTGCAACCTCTTTCGCATTTATCATTTTCAATGTATGTCTCAATTGTTCCCCACACATTTTCTAGATTTTAGAAGAAGGAGAAAATTCACTATCAAAGCTGGTATTGCGTCATTTCTCTGGGCCTTGCTCTGATCTGGTTAGGAAAAATTATCTTAAGTTAACCTATTCATTGTCTGAAAGATACACGGATGTTCAAGTAAAAATAGACCTGGGAATGTTCACAACGATATTTCGTACATCCTTGCGTGTCTTACTGTTCACAGGTCCAGGCGCCAAGTCTCAGACTGCTCCACTGCACACCTTCCTGCGCTAGCATTGCTGGCAGCACATGTGAAAAGATTCTAACTAGGTCTACGCAGGTCAGCCGCAATTACAATACCGCGTCTACTACCATGCAGTTGTATCTCACAGGGTGCGTAAAGGCACACACCGCTGTGCCATCTTCTCTCCAACTTCCTGCAGGCTGTCAACCACGGCTGGGGCGTAGTTTGCTGTCCTGACTGCTCCTTTACTTCCTCCTGAGGAGACAAAGCTCTTAGCACAGATTGTTCCCCATCCCTCCCCAAAGAGCATGACTCACTTAACCTGGTGTGCTAATGCAACAGGTTCGAAAAAGGCAAAAACAAATGCACAGTGATGGGAAACTGGCAGCGGAAGATGGTACTGGATGGTACAGTGCAGCAAAGGGTGCAGTTTTGAATGTATACGATGCTGGTCAGACAGCCTCTCTGATATTTAAATGCCCCCATCTGAGAAATGGGTACAAAGTGAGTTAATAAATATGCTGCCAGTCTTTCAAGCTGTTATATAGTTGGATGTGAATATAAGTCTCTGATAATTTACCATAAGTCACTGCATAAATCTTTATATGGGTCCTGGATTTCTAGCTAAAGCCAGTCAGTCATCGGTCCTGATAAACAGAAAACGGTCATTGCTATACAACTGTTCCTTTCAGAGCAAGACAATCCCTACCTGTGGCCTTACTTGATAAAAGAAAGGATAGGAGCTGGAGATGTCACTCCACGAAGATAGTTTATAGTTTGTTGAGTTCCACCCAGATTTGCATGCAGCGATTAGATAACGGGCTTTTCAGGACTGCGAGGATGTAGAAGGGAGGAGAGCAGGAACTAAGGAAGAAGCTTTCAAAGCACAGGTTTGTAGAAGGATCTCCATTTGGCACAGCTCTCTCTGGCTTCTATTTGTCTGTCCATAGTATTTTAACGTTGGCTTATCTTTTTTTTCCGACCCACTCCATAAAAGCCACACTCAGGGACCATTTAATGGGCACATGAGATGGAGCTCAGGACCCTGAGTTAGTTCTGCTCCCACAAGAGCAGCAAGTAGAAAAGGCACTCACCCAACTGTCAACAGCCAGAAATGATGCACAGAAACGGAAGCAGGTGGCCTCTATTTAAGTGGTCATAAAATGAATTGGCCAACAGGGGACACTTTTGAAAATGGTTCAAATAATGATGCTGGGACAGCAGGGCTAGACTACATCTGGAGATCCCAAACCATAGTGATCCTCTTTTTATTTTTCTGTTTTTATCCCCAGACTCTGGTTGACAGTCTGATGAACTGACTCAGAGTTCAAAAGAAAGTTTAACATTTTATAACCACCCAGGTGCCAATGAACATTTACATAATCTTCTACTTACTGGGAGGCTCCCAGGGATTTAAAAGGGAGGTTTGCTAAGGGCCACCAGAACTAAGGAGCTTCCTTTCCTCATTTCATGATCCTGTGAGACCCAGTTCAACAGACTTACATTCCTGACACTCGCTCTTCCACTATTACTCCACTACCTTGGGGTTTCTCATCGGGTTTTTGTCTGTATTTTAACAGTGCCAACAACCACAGACACCTGCGCTCAGGGAAAGGGAAAGAGCTCTAATCAGAAACCTCCATTCTCTCTTCTTAAAGTAAAATAATGATGAAATAAAGCAATGAGATCCAAGCCCCAGACACAGCTGAACATGCCTGTAATCCCAGCACTCTGGTGAGGCTGAGGCAGGCAGATCCCAAGTATAAACCCAGGGTGGGCAATATAGTGACTTAGTGAGATCCTGTCTCAAAAGAAAAAATTTTAAAAGAATGGGAGTATAGCTCAGTGTGAAGGCCCTGGGTTCAATTCTTAGTACCAGAGAGAGAGAGAGAGAGAGAGAGAGAGAGAGAGAGGGAGGGACGGAAACAGAGAGAAAAGAGAGAGAGGAGATCCAAGGGTGGTTTGAATTAAACCAGAGACAGATTTCTATTTATAAGGGCTTGTGTTTGAGGTCCCTAAACGGCTCAGATGATTCATTATGTCCGTTCTTTTAGTTCACAATTGATCATAATTTCTCCTGACCTGTATTTTAGCAGTTTATTCTCCCTTGTTCTTGACAAAAGATATATAAAAGTAAGGTAACCACCTCATAGAGATTTCAGGAGGTACATTTTAAGCCACAGCAAGGAAATGAAATAATAAATATGAGTCTTTAGGTGATTTAAGCAAGATATTTGAATTAAAACCTCAACAGAAACTCATGAATTTACAATGATAACATCAATAATTAAGGCAAATCCACTGAGTTTGGGACACCCTACTTTACAAGCATTATTACATTTAACCACCACCACAGCCACTCCAAAGGGACAGGGACTTACATTATCTCCTTTTGAAAGAGGTGGAAGCTGAGATGAGAAACAGAACTAACTTGCCCTAAGTCTCCCAGCTGGTGTCCTCAAAAACAGCCTTGAATTCTCAATTAACAAGTATGTATTTATTTAGCTTCGAACTTCAAAGATTTCTTCTCCCTCCCCCACCCCTAAATCCAATCAATCACCAAGTCAAGTCCTTTATTTGTTTCCATCCAAGTCTACAACCAAACATCCTCCCAGGGCTGCTGGCCTCTGCTCCCTGGGCTCCCCTGAGGCTGGCATCCAGCTGTGGGGTACTGGATGGGGGTAGGGGGCAACCTGTCTTCAAGTGCACTGACACAGCAAGCGCCCGGCTTTATTTATTTATCCATTTGACCAACCTCATGTGTTTGTTTGAGTAGGCTCCTTCTCCAGCTGCATTCTCTAATGCAGCCTCCATGCTGCCTGGGGACATCTCTTCTTTCAGGCTTTGCTCCACTCAGTCCAAATGCCCAGCTCCCAGCAGCTGACCCAAAGCCCCTTCCAGCCTTTGCTCCACCACACTGACTGCTGGACTCCCCAGACATGTCATGTTCTTTCCTTTAATTCTGCAGATCAATGATGGTGAATCTTTTAGAGCTTTCAGGGATAACAAACAGCCCGCCATGGCATGTGTGCTATAGGCTTGCCACCACTGCGGTGATCTTTCCTAAAAGATCACCTATGGACTTCTTTCTCTGTGATCCACAAGCACTCTAAACATACCTAGGGATTACTGTCTCTTAGTGAGTCTTCCTGTTTCAGCTCTCCCTACCCATGTTCCACACATAGAGTGCCTTGACTGCAGGTCCACAATAGCAGATGTATGGATGGCCGGATGGCTGGATATATTAAGTATTATGATAGGTATTACAAGCCCAGCAATAGGTGAATTTGAATGGGCCGACCACTGGAAGTTGAACCCAGGGCCTTCTTACTGAACTACATTCCCAGCCCTTTTCATGCTTTATTTTGAGCCAAAATATCACAAAAATCACTAAATTACTCAGGCTGGGCTCAAACTTATCACTCTACTGACTCAGCCTCCCACAGTGCTTGATTACAGGCATGTGACACCACACCAGGCTTGACAGTATTTACATATTTATATATAAAAGCCCCACATTTATGTATTTTTTTTCTTTTACTTCTTCCTATCTTTTGGAATCCAGGGCCTTGTACCTAACTAGGTGTATACAGGTACCACTGAACTGCACCCCCAGCACCCTCATGTTTCTTTTTAAAATATACTACAATGAATAAAGCTTTATTGTGCTTCTCTCACACAAAGTCACACAAATGTTTCTCAAAAGCCCTCTCAACTTTAGAATGGCTAATAGCTGAGAAAATAGTTCCAATGAGTCAAAATTACTTGCTGGCAGTGGAGTAAGACTAGCAATGATAGAAATATATTCACTCCTTGATAAAAGTTTTGATTTAATGTGATTTGTGCTAACCTGCTATAAAAATGGTAACTATGAGCAAAAATAGGATTTAGCAACTGATAGAGTCGTGTCTTAGCTTGTACAGACCTTTCATTAACAGGAGAGCTGCATGGGGATGTGGGTGTGTCTTTTTCTACTTTTCACATATGTACACAGCACATATTTATTGTTTGGTATGTGAAAGATCGCATCCCATTTCCCCCCAAACCCAAATTTTTAAATGGCAGTCAAGTTTACCGAGTGACCCCTGGCTGGATTTACTAGGTCAGGAATCCACTACGGAAATCTAGGGAAGGGCAGGCAAGGCGGGCTAGGGGGTAGGCAAGAGTCAAGAAAAAAACAGCCTTACTGCGTGCTATTGGAATTCACTCTTCATTCGGCCAAAAATGTGCAGTCTGACCAAAACCCTTTGCCTGGCTCTACCTCGCAAGCCACATGCCTTCTGAAGGCCAAGGGCAAAGCCAGCTGTGGTTATGCATTTGGGTTAAAGACTTCAAAAACAGGGAAAAAATTATTTTGAAATGCATTATATTTCAAAATTAAGGGTAATTGTGTGTAGCAGCCTGGAAAATACAGCTCACACACTACTAGTCAGTCACTGAACCCCAAAACATAGAAGAACACTGGCATTCTAAATGCAATTTCAAACTGAAAATAAAAAGGTACAAAGGGCGGAAGGAAGGGTGGAGAGCTGCCACAGGGCCGTGACTTTTGAGAAGGCCGATGCTTTGGGAGACACAGCTAGAGGATCTGCAACCTAGGAAATGGTTCTGCGTCACTTAAGCCACTAGATGCTGCTCTGAACCACTCTTGCAGCCAAACAGGGAAGGTAAATAACAGGTCGACACAGAATTACGTAAGAAAATGAATGTAGTGAGATTAGGACTGAAATCTAACAGGCAAAGTGGGAAAGGACTTCACATACACCAGTTGCCTGCAGGGCTTCTCCCTGACCTGCTACAATGTCATGGTCACACTAATGGGGCATCAGTGACCATTACTGTCCAACTAGCCAAGGGGGATCTGACAAGCAAAGGGAGAGATACTTCACTCCGTCAACTCCTTCCCACACAGACAGCGCCTTCCTTTGTGACACAGGCTTAAGCTTCTTACCCAGCTTCCTTTAGTCGTTGATCCTGCTCCCACCGTGGAAAGGCTGCAGTGACTGCACTAACAGTAGTCAGAACTGAAACCCTAATTAGCAAACTGAGCCATAAACACTGCTTACAGTTTTCTTCTGCCATAGGGTACTGGGGAAACACACAGATGGAGCTTAAACTTGCAAACCATCTGGGTCAGAAAGATGATTGCAGTATGGGAGGAAGAGGAAGCCAGGACACGAGACTAGAGAGCTGGGGACAGGCAGTAACACGGGGTGAGCCCTCCTCTGTGAAGAGATGCCACCTGGGCTCCGCAGACTAATCCATCTGTAGAAAATCAGGGTGCTGACGGCGCTGGGGAAAGTCTAGGTGGTCTGATAACACACAAGCATTGTGGTTTCTTCAAGCAAACAAAGCCGTGGCTTTCAGCTCCGGGAAGAAGAGGAGGCAGGGGTTGGCCTGAGAGAACATCCTGCAAGGACATGTTTGTCACAGCTGAGTGGTGCTGCTGGCATCTAGAGAAGAGAGATCAGGGAACAGACTGCAGTGAGTATACAGGGTGGCCCCTGCAGCAAAGGACTATTTCAGGCTGCAACACCCAGACCAAGGAGGCTGGGATAGTTTGAAACCCAGTATCAAGGGCTGGGGATATAGCTCAGTGGAATAAGGGTTTGCCTGGCAAGCACAAGGTCCTGAGTTCAATCCCCAGTACCGCAAGAAAAAAAATAAAGGAGGAGAAACCCAGCATCAGTAAAATGCATAATAGTCTGGAAGTAGGAAAAGAACAGTGTGATAATCTCCACCAAAGAACCCAGCTGCGTCACAGGCCTTGGGCTCTGGTTCCCTTAATCAGGGTTAATCTATGGGCAGGAGGAGAAGCAACAGCTAAGGCAAGCAGACGAACACTCTGTGACCAGCACCCCTTTTCAATCGGTTCCCTCCCAGCTGGGTCCAAGCTTCTGCCTGCACTGTGACTCATCCAAAGAGAGGAATGTGTTGGCTAAAGCATGTATGTCCATCCTCCTTGGCAAACACTGCTCTGATTTTTGACTAATAAATTACCTTCTCGCTCAGAAGCTTCCACATCATGAGCTTGGTTGACGGACATACTTTCCCCAAGAGAAGGAGCCACTGACTCAAGACTAAGGTCAACTTGAGAACAAGATACCCAAGGAGGGAATCAACTCTTACTCTCTCTGCCTCAGAGGTAGCAAAGAGCTCCCTGGATGTCATGGCAACCCAGGGCTCATCCACCTGCACCCAGAGCATTTTTTTTTTCTTTTCAGTGTTGGGGCTTGAACCTGGGGGCTCATCTAGGGGAATGCCACCATAGCACAGCCTGACACATGCGGCCTGGCCTCAGGGACTGGCAAGAGCAGGGAAACCAACACAGGAAGGGACTCACCAACATAGGCATCATGGTACGGGGCCAAGAAACAGCAGTAGAAGGAGTTAGAAAATTTGGGTTTAAAACTGAGATCAACTCTCCATATACGCTTGTGACATTTCCTCCATTCAAACCACAACTGGATAACAATAAGAAAGTGATTATTCCCAGCATTTCAAAACTAGCATCCGGAGGGAGGCCTCAAGGGTATAACTCTTGCTCCTATGCTCCAACCCCACTGGGACATTGCTTAGGAAGCACTTGCTGGGGCATCACTCCCTCAAAGCACTGCTCCCTACCCAGAAACATGAGCCATCCCAAAGCATAGCACCTAGTGCCTTTCCAGCCTTTTCCGCAGAGGAAAGTTTTGTTCCCTTCATTAACCCACACTATTTTAGCCTCAATTCCTAAAATTGAGGTTCCAATAATACTCTTGCTCAGCTTCTGGAAACCAGTGTTTATGGGGGCCCTGAATCCTGAGAAGCATCTCCTTCTATTTATACATGTGACTAATTTCTCCACTCAGCCTTCTGCCAGGTGGCTGCTGTGGTTAATTCTGCCTGATGAGCTAGCATTCCTTCTCCCACACCTACTCCTCTCTGATACTTAGCTGTTCACCTCACTTGAGGCCACTGACAAGAACGCGGCTCAAACTGTACTCGCACTCATTTTGTGAGAGGCTAGCCAACAGTACTAAGACACAAGCAGTTAATGTAAGCACAGGGCACGCTATGGCTTTGCAGGCCCCAGAGCCAGCTATTATAGATAAACTGCAATTGTTAACGCTCAGACAATCAAATTACCCGAGGAAGTGAATGTGGCCGTCAGGGTGTGTATGGTGAATGTAGGCTGGTTTGGCTGGTCCTGAGAACTCAGTGATGGCTTTTTGGGAGGCTTTGGGCCACACGCATGTCACAGAAGGCACACCCCGTCTGGGTGGCTGGCCTCCACTACCCTCATGCTTTGGACAGTGTGGAGATTCTCAGTCTTCGACTCCATCCTTCAGAGAGCTGTCCCACGGCCAGGCCAGCTGAAATGCTTAATCTAATCATGCATCACAGCCATGTGTCAACCACCAAAAGAGATGACGACTGTCTCTGCAAATCTCTGCAAGTAATTAAAATCAGGCACATGGGAAATACTAGGCATAAAATATAAAAGGAAAGGTCAAGCAAAGTACATTTCCAAAGACCTTCAAAGCTTCCAACTAAAACTTGGTGAGAAAAAATAATATACGCTGCCCACTTCCTTACAGGTGCAGAGCAAAGAGAAAAGAGGTGCGGGGGGGGGGGGGGGCTCTATGACCTGCCTGCATTACCACAGCGGACCTGTGACTCTTGGGTTTCCAATCTCTCCACACTCTGGGCCGAGCACACTGGCACATTCGCTACACAGTGGTACTTTTGAAAGTTAAATCAGCCCACCCCTGCTCTCCCAGCACTCTGGCAGGCTGAGGCAGGAGGGTTACAAATTTAAGTCCATCCTGGAAAATTTAGACTCAGTGCAAAGGCCCTGGGTTTATCCCCCCAATATGACCAAAAAGAGTTAAGTCAGCTGACACTTTTACTTGCCCATGTGCGTCTGGTTAACATCTGGAAATAGTATCTTTTTCAAGATTAAACCAATGCATTTTGTAAACAAGAGACAGTAACATACTTCAAGTATGGTCCACCTAACCATTTGTTCCAGAATCCCAACCAAGTCAGTTTAAAATGTAGATTCCTAGAACCTTCAGAATTAATACCATGGACTTTTAAAAATAACCCATATTGAGCCAGGTATTCTACACATCAAGATTCTGCCTGTGTTCTGTGAAACACTTCACTTTACCCTTCCATTCCCTTCCATTTTGTGTGTTTAAACCACAATCCTGGACCTATACAATTGCTTACGCTGGGGCTTCTGACTGTAACCACAACCATGGAAAGCACCAGCGCACCAGAGACGAAGGAAACAGAATGGCAGCTATGCAATTAGCAAACACTTTGGGCTCTGTGAGGCAGAGAAGGCTTAGTGATTCCCCACCTTTTCCAAATTTAACAGGATGTCTTATAAATCCAACTATCTACCTGCAGGGCTGTGGGTATCGAAAAGTGATTGCAGACCAATGAAAGCTCTTATGGCGTCCACAGTCGTGGATGTGCTCAGGAAACATCCCCTCCCCAGGAAGCATCACCTGTAACCCTTCAGAGTTGGGCAAGAGGGTGAAGTACAACAGTGCAGCTCTTCCTGGCCACGCCCCCAGCCACATCCTCTGGGCCAGGGCTTCAAAGCCTCCCGGCCTCACCTCTCCCCACCCACTCACACCAGGCACCCAAGGGGGTAAACACTTTAAAACACTCAAGCCAGGTGCAGGGGTGCAGGGGGGCAGGGATGCGGAGCCGTGCACACACCTAGCTGTGGTACCAACACTCTGGGAGACAGAGGCAGGAGGATCCCATGTTTGATCCCTTGCCCACTTGGCCAGATCCTGTTTCTAAATCAAACAGTTTAAAGAAGACATGGGGATACAGCTCAGTCAGTATGAAGGCCCTGGTTTAATCTCTAGTACCTAAATAAGTGAATTAATAACCCAGAGTACTGGTTTGCCTTCAGTCCTGGGATTTCCTAAGTTCCTAAGTGCTTATGACTCAGTGAGCCCCTCATCTGCTTCCTCCTGGTGGTACCTCATCTCTCTGCCTCACCAGCCAGCCTGGCAGATGGCCTCCTCTCCTCGGCCTTAATCCCCCACCATCTTGGCAGTGAAGGAAGGGGCTTAGCCATGCCTCTGACTTCAGGCCTCTTACAAGACCATCCTCCCTCCTCCTCCCAAGGGAGCATTTGTAGGACCAAAGCAACCCAAATTTTGGAAACACCAGCTCAGAAGGGGTGATGTTATTTTGTTCACTTTCTCCAAGGCAGAAAGAAGAGCGGCAGGGCATGGGGGAGGGGAAGAGGAAACGAGGTGAAGACCTGACTTGCTCTCTCCTTTTTGACGCTACAGCATCTTCTTGCTGTATTTCCCAGGCAGGCCTCTCTTAACATGAGCCTCTTTCAGTCAGTCAACAAACGTTTTCTGCGCACCTACAGTGCGCTAAAAATTAATCCAGAGTACAAGACCAGTACCCCGCTGGGATGTCTATGAGTGAAAAGAAATAATAAATATATAATGCTAGAGGGTAATAAGCACTGAAACAGAAAAGTGATATAAGGGTAGCATAAGGGAGGGCCCAGCTGCTATTGTACAAGGAGCCTTCCAGGAAGGTTCCTTCAGGGTGACAATGAGTTACAGACCTGAAGGAAACTAGGGAATGGGCCATCTGGACATGCAGGAGTCTTCCTGGGCAAAAGAAACGGCAGTGCAATGGCCCTGGGGCAAGAATGAAAAAGCAAGAGTAAGGCCAGAATGGTTGCAGTTAACAAAGACAATGCGTACTGTGGAGGATCTGGATGTCTAGACCACCCACCCTGTAGGTGAAAAAAACCCAGTCCTGAGTTTCTGCAGACTCACCTCTGAGTCAGCCTCCCCGACCCCGCGGATACCGACTGTATTGTGCCCTTCCCCTCCTGACACCTCTCCCATACCAGTCAGCAGTCAGGGTCATTCCCTCCACATGTATCAGTCCGCCTAATTTAAGAACCACTGGAGTGATCAACGATAGGGGGCCGGGGGCGGGGACCATACGCGTCTGACCTCAGCCTTCCCGGGATAGGAAGCGGACTAGAGCAAAGAGCAGAGGATCAAAAGGCCAGCTGTTCAAAAAGAAAAGGCGACAAATTAAGTCTGTTGTGTGCCCACAGGGGCTCTGTCTCCCAACTTACACTGTCGCCAGCTCTGAAGAGGCGGACAAGGCTCCTTCAAACAACCTTGGGAAGCAGGTATGGAGGTATGAAAAACCCAGACCCCAGGGGCGCTCCCCAGTAACAACTTGTAGCCTTTGCCATCCAATTAAAAGTGCCCCGGTGTGGAGTGGTCCTGCTAGTTCCAGATTGCCCTCTACCATTTGATATTTAAATGTAGCTCATTAATGGTTTTTCCACACAGAAATTTTGAAAACACTAAGACATCCTTCCACAGTCCCACCCACCCCACCCCCAAGGGACTGGCAGCGCTAAACACGGTGCTTTGCCTCCGAGGGAGCAAAACCCCATTCTTAGGGGCTCCAAAATCTCAACCCTGACGAATTGAGCGCACAGCCTGCCGGCCCGCTGTGAAAGGCCTGCGGTCTAGAGTACCCGGTGTCATAAAATACGTCCTGGGCGCCTCGGGAGCTGTCCAGAGGCCCTTGAAACTGTCACCACAGGGGATAAAGCCCTGTGGTTTCAGGTCGTTGCAGATCCCGGGATGGCCAACACCCCGCTCCCAAGCGGCCAACTTCAAAGGGCCCCCAGGCAGAGGAAGAGCGGGAGGGCGAGTCCCCGCTGGCGAGCCCCCTGCGGTCCATGTCACCCTGCGGACCGCGGTCTGTGGCACACGCGCGCGCACGGGAACACGCGCGCGCGCGCGCGCGAACACACACACACACACACACACACACACACACACACACACGGCCCGCGCGCGCCCGCGTCCCAAGCACACGCGCGCACCCAGGCCACCGGAGTTCTCGGTTTCCTCTTCCTCAAAGCTCCCGGGCGACCGCGGCCCCCCTCTCCGCACGGTTCCGGGACCCCCGGCGCTCCCGCGCCCTGGGTCTGGGAGGCGCCGCCCGGTGCGTCCCCTCACCCGCACCGGGGTCGCAGTCGGAGCCCCCGCCCGCCGCCGTCCGGATCCCCGTGGGGACCTCCGCGCGCCCGCACGAGGCGGGTGTTTACTGACACCCCCTACGCCAGCTGCCCGGAGCGGCCCCTCCCGGCGCCCCGAGCCCGAGTCCCCCTGCCCCTCACAGCGCCTCCCCGGAGCGCACTCGCCAGCCGGATTCCTTCCATCGACCGCGGTGGCCGCTAGAACCCCGGTCCCCGCCGCCCGCCGGAGCTCGGCCCCAGGAAGCGGGGCTGAGGGTCCCAACCCCACGCTCCGGCGTCCCCGCCAGCAGACGCGGGCGCTCGCGGCACCGGGACCCTGCGCTCCATCCCCGGTTCCCCTCCCTCGGACTTGCACAACTGTAGATCGGCCCACACGGGTGGAAACCAAAGTGTCCCCGCGGCGCCTCACGGACGCCCACCCAGCCCGGCACGGGTCGCACTAACCCGGGAAACTTTACGAACCTGCCGGGGGTCGCAGGACTGCGCTGGCGCTGGGACCGTTCCGGGCGCGCAGAGCTCTGGCGACCGTGGCCGGGGGCGGGGGTGAGGAAGAAGAAGAAAGGAAGCGGGGACCCAGCGAGGCTCCGCCGCGGGCTGCTGCCGCTATCCCGCGCCCATGCTCCGCGCCCCGCACACGCACTTACCCTCTGGGGCGACCGGCTGCTGCGCCGCGGGCGGCCGCTGGTCTCACTTCCTCTTCCTTCCTCCTGCTGGCCGGAGACACATCTTGCATCTGTAAGCCATCCCGCGAGCAGCCGCGAACTCACCGCCCGGGTGCACGCAGCGCAGGGCCACCTGCGCCCGGACGCCCCTCGCCCGCGCGTGCCGCCGGACCTCCGCGCCCCGCTGGGCTGAGGGTGCGCGCAACTTTGGGAAGCCCCGTTACTTAAAAAAAGAGAAGTGCCACACGCTGGGCACGCCTCATAGCTGCTATAAATACAATGTGTGTGGAGCAGACTTCTCTGGTGAGCTCAGACAGGGCGTTTTGGAGACGCTCATTCACTCCGTCACCCTCACAGCGCCACCTCGGGAGGCATCTTTTCCTTTGCAGCTCCTTTCGGATTTTAAGGGGAAACTTAAGTGGGCTGCTTTGAAGCAACTTCAAGAGACCAGTGTGATTGTTTTGACGCTGCGCCTTTGCCCTTGGGTCACATGACCAAAAAATAACAGAATATTTCCTCCCTCTCCGCAGTTATCTATGTATTTATGGATGCTCGCGTTGAGATCACAAGATTTCTTTCAGCTAAGCCAGGGAAGCCCTAATTTTGCATAAAGTGGTCATTTCTACGCACGCACACCACTTGATATTTAGGATATATTATTTAGTTCATGCAACCTACTTCAAAACAGCGGCAAAGATCAAACAAATTGACTCACAGCCTAACTGGCAGAGGGAAATGATGGTGGTTGGAAGGCTTCAAAAAACCACCTGTCCTCTCCAAACTCAGACATCTCTGCGTTGGCCGGACTCAGGAAAATTCAGACAGTTGCTATGCATTTCCTTCTAACAGGCAAAGGAGATATGTTGGGAGCTGGGAAGGCATCAGAATCTAAGAGGGGAGGCAAAGCTCCCTTTTAAGAGCCAATCCTCCCCTACCCATGAGATGTGAATTTAACTCTAGTTCGATTCCCAGTAACCATGCCCCCCCCCCAAATTTAACCCTGTGCCAGGAGTCTATCAGCACCCAGGAGCCACAGCCACTGCTGAGCCCTTGAAATGTGCCTAGTCCTGAGATGTTCCAAGCCCAAGGACTTAGTATGAAAGACAGAATAGAGAATATCCTGATTGTGTTTATAACAATTACATCATTTCAGTAGATACTTATCCTCTGGTTTCGATGCAGTGAGTCAATTGCTTCAATGTTTAAGATTATATATATGTATATATATATGTGTGTGTGTGTGTGTGTATATATATATGAATGTATATAATTAAAATTAATTTTCACCAGTTCCTTTTTACAGACTTAAATGCATGCACTAGAAAATGCCAGATTACCCAGGTGTCTGTCATTGGTGACTCACATTATATTTGTAATAATAGCCCTGATCCAATCCCTTACTATAGGCATAACTCTAGGTAGCAGGAATGCCTGGATCCAGGTGGTTACAAGTTAGTAGCTCAGAGCCGGATGATCCTAGGAAAGTAACTGAGGTTCTGTATTTCCTCACCTGCACGGGGCGACTATTAAAGGAGATTCTTTCATAAACAATAAAATGGAGACTTCACCAGCAAAGGAGTGAGAGACTTGTAGGGATAAGTAGGAACTTGGGCCACAACTTTGTATTGAATTCTAAGGCGTATAAAGAATCTTAACTTTAGCACAGGGATCATGAGCACTGGGAATCTGTAAGCTGTCATAATTGCCGCTTCTTGCACAGAAATGACAGAAACCCACTTCCCTGTAACCTGTGGTCCCAGCTCTGCCCTCTGCAGCCAACATGGGTAAATCATGTCCTTCCTCCAAAAGATAATTCTTCAGATCTTTGGTGATAGCTCTCAGATTCAACCTTAATATTTTCTGCCAAGGATTAGCCATTCTCAGTGACTGACTCCTCTCTACATGTGACATGGTTTCAAAGCTCTTCCATCTTAGCCATCCTCCCACTGAAGGACACCTGCTCTAACTTTAAAAAAAATTACTTGAATATAGAGCAGTGGTGGTGAACCTATGACACACGTGCCACAACAGGCTGTTTGTATCACTGAAAGCTCTAAAAGGTTCACCATCACTGTATATTGAGAAATCACCTAAGTAGCCATTAACAAACACAGTGCAGGCTGAGTGCTTGTCAATATTTTTTCAGGACTAAGGATTGAACCCAGAGCACTGAGTTATACCCATCCCTTCTGTCCACTTCTTTCTTGGAGACGGGGTCACCATAAGTTGCGTAAGGTGGGATCAGGCTTGCAAGCCTCCTTGCCTCAGCCTCCAAGATTACTGGAGTTGCAGGTTCAGCTGCTTCTCCCTTATTTTTTAAATCAAATACAACCCATTGTTCATCCAAGTGCAAAGTAAGCATTGGAATCCTTTTGCTGTCTTACTACTAAGTCATATTCATTCTAATGAAGTTAGTCTTTGGAGCCAAAGCCCCTCATCCACCTTCTCTGCATCTCTTTGGATTTGATTCAGGCACCCAATGTCTTTCTTCATCCACAGATTAGGTAAAAGTACTAAGATTTCATATGATACCCCATTGAAAGGCTCCCAGGGGCCCCTCTGAATTTTGGTTCTTTGGATCTTTCAGTTACTCATAACACTATTAACAATGCAATCTCCAAATCTCATTTCCTCTTGAATACATAAAGATATCTCCCAGATGCTGTCAGGTGTCTCAGAGAAATCCACTTGTGTCCAGCAGTGGCATAGTAGCATTGACAGTGCGGTGGTGTCATGGACAAAGGATGCATCTCTGGATGAAGCTGTTCTTGATATAAATCCTAACACTGCCTATGCAAATCAGTCAGCTAGGGGATAAAAAATGGTAGGATTGAGCAAGAACTAAATGAGTTCATTCATGAAATTCTTAGAATAGAGCCTCATCCAAAAAAGCACCCAATAAATGTTAGCTTAGCTCTTCCTAGTGGCTACAGCAATCTTCTAATCAACAAGACAAGTCAACAGATTCCAAGAAAAGAGCAATGGCTGTCGCTTTCTATATGTATCAGTCTCTGGCTATAATGAAGGAAAGTGCTAGTGTCACTGTATTTTCAGGTCCTGTTCAGAGGCTGGGTCATTCAATTTTCAGTCCAGGATCTAGGGGAAGGGACAGAATCCAAGTGAATCCTTCCATTTTCACATTGGTCCAGAAAGCCCACCCAGCCAACATCTAGATTCTGTGCACATGGGCCAACCATGTTGGCATCTCTAGTGTTCAGGGAAATATACTCAGGAATCCCAGATAGGACAACCCATCTCACTCTCAAAATAAGGAGAAGAAACATGAGCAAAGTAGGAACACATGGCCAGAAAGAGAAACTCTAAAGTGTGAATTCTAAACTTCATTCTCAACCATGTTTTCACAAGAAGGCTTTGCTTGGTTGGGGGGTGGTGGGAAAGTTAAGTTTAATTTGTGTCAACTTGATTGGCTTTGGGATTCACTCAAGGGATTGGTAGAACACACTTCCTGGTTTGTCAGGGTAGGTCATGGAAGTATGGCCTTGGAGTCAATGTCTAATCTCTCACCCCTTTCTCTCTGGCACTGTTCCCCTGTTGTGCTTCTTGGCTGCTATGAACTAAGCAGCTTTGCATCACCACACACTTCTGCCATGACATGTCTGTCTTGGAGCCAGCTGACTATGGACTGAGAAACCATGTGCCAAATTAAATCTTTCTCCTTTGAATTGTGGGAATTGAGTATTGTGTTTCAGAGATTAAAAAATCTGACTAATACTAAAGGAGAGGTATTTAGGCGAGTTCTTTAGATTTAAATACCTTGATCCTATATCCCTCAGACTGTTCTCCTTCCTGCTATGTTTAGAACTCCAACGTAGAAGGACTGAGTGGGAGCTTATCAAAATGTCACCATGGAACTTTTAAGTGCAAAAATGGCCTGTTGTATTTTAATCAATGATGACTCATATTGATCAGCTCTTTTCTTTCTAAGTGCTCACAAATATGCATTTATAACCCATTAAATAAAAATACTTATTGGACTCCCAAGGGGCCCAGTGAATTTAATAATACATTTAGTAATTTGCTTCAAAAATTGTTCCTCAAATCTACACTAAACTTCCTTGATCTATAGCTTGATGAATCTATTCCCTCTTCCTGTATTAGCATCCGTCTCCTGCCGTCTGCCTCATTTTCAATAGCACTTGGGACCAAGAGTTTGGCCTCAGCTTCAAGAAGCCACCGCACCAGGATAATGAGGTCTGGGCAGCTGGCAGCCACCTGCCATGCAGAGCCACCAGGGTCAGCTCTGGGACAAGCAGAGGGCAGAGAGGTCCGCTGCAAAAGTGCATTTCTTCACTGGGTCGTTTGTTAACTCAGTATGCACCAGATGCCTTAAATGTGAGTTTATGAGGAAGGCAGGGAGGTTTCAGGGACGAACAAGAGATGCCTCGGCAGAATCTCGTGGCGCTTCCATTCTGGCTGAGAAGACAGATTTGATTTTGCATTGCTGAAGATCAAACCTGGGGGCCTTACACATGCTAGATCAGCAATCTACTATGAAGCCACATCTCCTCCCTAGATCTTACATGAATACAATAACAACAGAGGAACGTAACACTTGGAGAAAGGCAGAAGTTGTGGTACCATATGGACACAGGGATGCTGACCTTGTAAACAAGTCAGGAATGAGGTCTGTGAGCTTCCAAAAGAGAAAAGAAAATAGCTGCTAATAGAGGAAAACAGTCCCTTTGTCTGAAGGTCTGTAGCAATAGTGTAGAAACCTTTAAAAGCCAATATGTCTGAAGTGTGAGCACAGTAAAATTAGATTAATAAAAGCAAAAGCCAAAATTTGGAAGCCCTTGAGGGTCATTTCACAAATTTCAGTAACTTGGACGGAGGCCTAGCAATAGTTTGGGTAGACCTGGAGGATTAAGGCTAATGAAAAGGTACTGAAAGCACTTCTGTTCTCTGTTTTGTTTTTTTCTTTTTCTTGGTTCTTATTTTGTTTTCCACTGAAATGCTCTAAGAAAGAGGTTCTCCTGGTTAGATTTTTTTGCAGGTCTTCGTATGAAGAAAGGTTTAAAAGGAAGACAAAGATATGTGTGAGGAAAATGGTGCCTGATTCTGCTCAAGCTGCCATAAGAAAATACAAAGCCTAGGTGGCTTCAACAGTAGAAAATTTATTTTCTCACAGGTTAGAAAACTAGAAGCTTGAGATCAGAAAGCCAACTTGATCAGAGAGGTCTCTCTTCTGAGTTGCCACCTTCTGTCTGTGCCCTTAGATGTCAGAAAGAGAGAAAGAGAAGGGAGGGAGAGAGAGTGAGAGCGTACACCAATTGCATGATCCCATCTAATTATTTACATACCAATACCTCCGTCTCCAAGCCTCCTTACATTGAGGGTTACTTCAACATATACATTTTGGGTGAGGGGCACAGACATTGTCTGTGAGTCACAGGAAGTGATCGTAGTAAGGATGAGACAAGAGGTTATGGGGGCCTAAATCAGGCGTTAGCTGAGCAGCTGAAGAGAATTGGGGAATTCAACTGTTACCTAGGATACGGAGCGCGCACAGGACTGATGTTCGTGATGTCTGGAGAAACTCCCAGACCAACTATTCATCTTTATCTTTTGGTGTTAACCAAGCCAAACACTGAATTTCGTTGGCTTTTTTGTAGGCCCAAATCCAATATAACGCCACCCACAACATCTGCCCTCAGCTCAAGGACAGGCATCTCCAACACGTCCCCATTCCTTAATCTTATATTACTGCCCATTACGGACATCTACCCTGAAACATGAAGTTTATTCTCTATCCTGTTTCCTTCATTCCCTTTCAGTCTAGTCATCCAATGACTTTAAAAACATATAGATATATATTTATGAAGTTGTTAATCGAATGTGCTGTCTTGATTGGAGTTCCGTTTGGTAAACTGATCAAGCCTTTTTGGATCTCTATCCATTGGCTCCCACTTCTTCAAAGACCAAGGGTCACGGAAATAGCATTTATCAGTGATCCTAAGAATCCTTCTAATCTTACAATGAACAGACAAGAGGATTAGCCTGCCAGTCTCATCACAGCAAAATTTATAGAATATTTAAATTTCCACAGATTTGGAAATCCTGGATCCAATTCTTATAGTCATGTGACCTTGGGAAAATTATTGTAATGTTATCCAAGATTATAAAATGGAGATGCTGGGATGACGACACTTACTTGCAGTGATGCTAGCGCATATTAAATGCCCAATAAATGGAACTGCATCAGTGGTAACTCTTGTGTAATCATAATGGCTATGAATGTGTTTTATGATAGTTTAAAAGACTAATATTATTTTCTCTGTTTTAAAAACTGTTTTAAAAGTTTATGTCTATTGTAAAATAAAAGTGTGAAATAGTAAATGAAAAGTAAAGTTCTTCTTACCCTTATACCAGTTCTGGTCCTTAGCTATCGACATATTTAATCATTTCTGTTTTGAATTCTTTTGGTGATTGATACCACAGTTATCATTCTTGACACTTTGTTTAACAAATCTCATATGGGATCTGTTACCTCTCTTCTATGAAAGATTTTTCAAATATTTGCCTCACGCCCCTCTTTCTCAGTTGTTTTATTATTTATTTGATTACTTCATCACAGTTTGACTTTTTTCACTGCCAGATTTTCTGCCGTGTGTATCTTCTGATAGACATTTCTTTCATTTTTCTATCCCTGTAAGTTTTATGTTACTGTCATCTGAGACAAGGGGGAAATCTCCTGGCTCTTTCTGTTCACTGGCTGAGTCTTAAAGCTTCAGTGTCTTTATGAGATGTGATAAAATAATATGATGCATGCTGTCGCTGAGGGCCGCCCCACAGCAAGGCGGGCCTGGGAAAACATGGACGTATCCTCCTCCACTTCATTCGCTGGATCTTGTGACTACTGGCTCTTCCCCAAAGTCAAAATGACCACGAAAGGTCAATGCTTTGCACTGATCAAGAACATCAAAGTAGCCCCAGCAGAGCAACTAAAGGCACAAAAGAGGCCGTCCAGAGCTGCTTCAGGAAGTGGCAAGAACGATGGGACAAGAGTATTTTGATGGAAGATTCTGATGCTGTGTCCTTTATCGTAACACATTTTTAAAGACAATTAAACATTCTCCACCATTTCTTTTTATCACATCACCTACCTTGCACGCTCTTAACTGTGCAAGCCATTTTACCCTGGAAGCAAAGCTCTCCGTGAAACCTTCAGGTTTTTTTGTCTGATCCACTTCCGCACCCACTGCTGCTGCAGGATTTCTTTTTACTATCTTCTGTTTCATGGACGCCTCATCTTCCGCTTTCTAAGGCTCCTTTCTCCATAACCAACTACCCCACCCCCACCCAGAAAGTATAAATAGGAGACCAACTCCCTTGAGGCCCTGCATGTGTGAAAACATCTTTGTTTTACAGTTGCACTTGCTTGGTAACTTATTTAGTTATAAGGTCTTAAATATCGAAATCTTGTCTATCAGAACTATTAAAACTATTGCTTCCTATCTTCAAGCTGGTAAGTCTAAGGCCCAGTGGTCAATTTTTTGTGATTTGTCTTGTGGCTGTATGCCTGTGTGTCTGTAGAAACATTTTGAATCTTCTCTTTATCCTTGGCATTGCAAACTGTTAGGAGAATGGAAATGGTTATATTTTTTCTTTGTTGCCATCTGGCCCTGCATTGGCCTTTGCAATATGGACTGGTCTCGCTGTAGCCTGAGAAAGGTTTTCTTCCCATGCTTTGTTCATGTTCAATTCATTTTCTGTATGCTGGTTCCTGGATGTTCTATTGAAATCAGCACTGGAGCTTCTGTACCACCCCTTTCTGTTTCTTCTTTTCTTCCTTTTTGTGCTCTGTGTTCCTCTGGATGTCCTTGCCTTATCCACTGACCCTGATTTTAAACACTGTTAGCATCAGCGTTGACATGTTTTAGTATTTCTGATTGTCTCTTTCTTTATAGCAGCCTATGCGTGTTTTCATAATTTTATCTGTGTCCATAGATAGTGTACATGTGGAGTTTTTCAGCTGTAGGGGAATTCCTTCTCCCAGCAGGGATGTGGGTGGTAAGGACCAGCCAGAAGCCTGTGCTTGGGGTAGGAACCATCCTCTCTCAGGGTGTCCATATACAAACCTGTCAGGCTACTCAAGGATGACAATGACAAACACATGTTGCAGCCTTTTCTAATCAAATCTTGCCCTTTCTGCATCTCTGCATTTGTGACTAAGCATCAAATAATGCACCTGCTGGGCACTAAGAGTGCGTAGGACCCACGGGCCCAGTGCTCTGTACCTTGCTCTCTTCCCTGCCTTCCTGGATCACTGCTCCGTGTCCATTCTTGCCTCAGCACCTGTAGGTTCTGAGTTTGGAGCCATGCAGGGTCACTTAGACTCATTTGTCCTGTACCTTACAGCGGGCTTCTCCCCATTTCGGCTGAGCATCACTGCCCTCACTGTGATGGTGGTCAATAAGATCTCGTCCGCTCTCTCTGCCTGTCAGTTCATCAGTTCTCTGGACTATGGGCCTTCCTTTCCATTACGCCTGCAGTTTCCTGGGGATTCCCATATGGATGTCTTTGCTGTAATTTCAACAGGAGTTTTTGGAAAGAAGATAAGAAAACACAAGTGCTCAGATCACCATCTTTAACCCAGATCTCACTGAATTTTCTGAGTCTCTTCAATCTAACACAGCACCCACTTGCTAAGTTGACTGGACAGCTAATCTTGATGAGTTTTATAGGCTTATCACCCTGTCCATGATGACAGGTGACCCCCCAAAGAAATCTTTGGTGTCATGATGTTAAAGCCTCCATGTTGAAGACAGACAGTTACACTGGTACCTCCCCTCAACCCCTGCTTTCTCTCAGCCACATGTGGCCGGGAAGACCTGGCTCGCTGGGCTTCCCAAAGTTTGCTGCCCTCAATTCCTAGGGCTCTAGATTCCACATGTTCAACCCTTCTCTCCACAAGGGCAGAGTCTTCCAAGTGCCAATGTCATGAGAATCTAAAAAGAATGAAGAAAAGGCAGCAAGAAAAAAGAAGAGACTATTCCAGAGAAAGAGAGATTAATCACACCAGAAAATACAATGAGTAAGTCTGGGTTAGATCCTGAGGATATTACATTATTTTGATTGCATGAACAAGTTTGTTATACATTATACACAAATATATTATTAGGCCATTCAGAGAAATTGAAATAGTCACCAGATATTAGACAATGGTATGAATTATTTATACTTAGGTATAAAATTATATTGTGCTTACAAAGAAAATATTCTGATAGAAATACATGCTCATAAATGAATTGGTAAAATGTTTGCAATTCTTAAACCTAGGAGGAAGGCACACAGACAAAGTTGAATATTTGTTCAACGTTTTTGAATGGCTAAAATTTTTGAGAATAAAATGTGGGAGACAAAAATGTGCTTGTTGGAGGGAGCTGTTCTCTTATTTTATCCAAAGCTACCTGGGCCTGGAGTCAGTTTGCACTGGCCAGCTGGAGCAGAGTATGTATGCAAATTCCACAGAGTAAATAGATTTCTCCTATAAGGTGCTCTGCACCCTGAGCCTATAAATCTTGTGCCCTTACAAACCTGACTCATCAGTCATCAGTCCCTTTATTATTCCTAGTTCTTGCTTACTTTTCTTCCCTTGTACATAAACCTAGGCAAGTTCTGTCTCCTTCAGGGATGGAGGGCATTGGGGCCTGTATGTCATGATAGATGGGTGCATTTCTATCGGGGCTTGCCATTCACTTTGCAGCTATACACTGTACTATACACTATACACTATATGGTACTATACACTGTCAGGAGAAAGAGAGTGTTCTGGTAGGTCATCAGTAGAATACTGTATTGTATCATGAAAGTGTCTCTTTTCTAACTAATGAAATTGTTCTCTGTTCGTTTCTTGCTAGAACAGTATATTTGTCCTCTGTGATAAAATACTTGAGGCTCGGTACTTTGTCAAGAAAAGAGGTTTCTTTAGCTCTTTGGAGGCTGAAAGTCCACACACCCTGTGCTGGCTGTGGTGATCAGCTCCCTCCACCCCACTGTGCCATATCAAGGAGGCTGGCACAGGAGAGGGAGCAGTCATCACAGAGGGGCCAGAGAGGAGGGGCCAGACTTTCTTTTTTTTTTTTACTAATATATCAACCCTCTATCAAGAATGAACTAGAGAGCTACCTGGGTCTCTTCCCCTGGGGACCTTATTACCTTGTGCCAGTTTGCACCTTTAAATGTTCAACTATCTCCCACGTTATCACACTGGGGAGCAACTTTTCCACACAGGAACCCTTGGAGAATACAACTAACCTGCATCCAAACCATAGCACAGAGATGATTTTGTGTCATCCCAATGAAAAGAACTAAAAAGTCCCAGTTCATCTATTCCCACCATCTTGACCTCTTTCCTTTTGCATTTAATGACTTAATTTCTCCTACAGGATCTAAAGAAGAGCAGCATACACAGCCGGGTAAAGATGACAAACCGAGCAGGAAGAATTTTCATACCAACTTGACGTCCAACTCACATCGCTGGTGTACATTTCTCCAACTAGCTTTCTGCAGCTTGAAGCTTTCGTGGGCCTCTTCCCAGCTTCCCCAGTGTCCCCTTTGGGGTTCATTGTTCTCTTACTCTGGTTCCACAGGTCTCTGTGGTCTTATTTTACTCCTCTTTCTGTGATTCATCATCAAATTTATTTTCCACCAGGTCCTTGTTTTCCATGAAGGTAAGATCCTTCTCTTCTAAGCAATAAAATATATCTGCATGTAGGATTTAAAATGTTCTTAAACCCCACACAAAAATTTCTCTTCCATCCCTTCATAGTTCATCACATCCCTCCCTGACCTGGTCCAGCTCCAGAATCCTAGGTGATTACTGGTGACACTATAGATTTATTTGGTCCTTTCTAGAAATTCATATATAGAGAATCACAGAGCATCCCCTCTTTTATAGCCTGCCTTTTTCACTGTATATTTTGAGATTTATCCATTTTGTGTATAAAAGCTCATTGCTTTTTAGTGTTGAGCAGAATTGCATTATATGGGATATCATAACTTATATGTTCCTTTTTTATTTTTTGTGCCTGGACATTTGACTTGTTTCCAGTTTTTAGGTGTTGTCATTTAACTGCTATAAGCAGTTAGGTAGTTTGCATGTGAGCATATGTTTTCATTTCTCCTCTTGAGTAAGTGTCCTACTAACCAGTGTGCCAATGATTCCATGAGTATATCAACTGATCAAACTCACTGAAAATATAAAGTTAAAATAAGTACATTTCATCTTTTGGGATTGCTGGCTAAGTAAATGTGGTGCTCCCACGCCGCGGGTTACCACTTAGCCATGAGAGGAAGAGGAACTTCTAAGTGTGGACAAGGAAGAGGAAGTGTGGACGACTGACCATCTGGGTGGTTCTCCTTGAAGGAGGAGCAATTGTTCCCACTTTGGCTGAACCTGATCCTATTGCCATGTATTGACATGTATAAAGCCAGCTAGGACTTTTCCTAATCCCTTCAACTGATGTCAAGCAATGCATATCGGTCCAGCTGAGGGGATAAGTTGATGATAGTCTTTCAAGATGGCAGACGTGTTTTCCCAGACACCCCATTGTTCCTTTGTGTGAACTAGGGTGAGATAGGATGAAGAGCCAATGCTCCACGCTGTAGGCTGGGATAGAGCCTCGCGATAGAGGCTATGACTTCCTGGGGCTTGAAAGATTACACATCAGAGCTAGAGCACTGACCCCAAAACATTAAATACTATCTCAGTTGTGTTGTGCAGATTATTTTTTTCTGCATATCCTTCTCTCTGCATATTGCAGAGTGGATTTCCAGCCTCCTACCTAGCCCAGCTCATGGCACTCACCTACTTCCCATCATTCTCACAGTCGCTCCTCCTCAAGTTACTCCTTTCTTCACTGATAAATAAATCCTGGGTTCTGCCTTGGGTCAAGGTCTTTGTTCTGGATGGCCATCATCATGGCTGGACTTAGGACTCTGTGGCTCCCCATAACTATGAATATGTCTTAATGTCTTCATTCTTGCCATAGGTTGCACTAGATGTGGTTGATTGGAATTGATTCACTAGGATTCCAATAACTTTCGTGGGATTCCAAATACAAACTTCCTGGGCCATGATGAGGACCAGGAAGAGCTTGCTATATTCTAGAAAATTGTGTTGAATGAAAAATATCCTACCCTAAAAGGTCCTATATTGTGTGATTCCATAAATAGCATTCCCAAAATGAAAAAGGATAGAAATGGAGAACAGATTAGTGATTTCAGGGGTCAGCGACAAAGGGAGGAGGAAGAGTACATGTCTGTATACACTTGCCATAAAGAACCTTTGTGGTGGTGAAAATGCTCTTTATCACAATGTAATGGTGCTAGTATTCTGATTGTCACACAGTGACATTGTAATCCTGGTTATGACAGTGTACTATATACATAGTTTTACCATTGCACAAAACTGAGTCAATGATACACTGGATTTTTCTCTCATTCTTCCTTACAACCATGCATGAATATATAAAAAGTTGACTTTTTATATATTCATTTTGTCCTTTTGTGCTTCCTCCCTTTATGCCCCTCCCATCCCCTTCTATATCTTCCATAGTCTGCCTTCTAGTTTCCTCTCATATCTTTCTTACTCATTTATTTATTTGTATTTTAACTTGCTTATGTAACAGAAAACACACACTATTTACCTTTTTGAATCTGGCTGGAAACAGTTTAGATGCAGTCAACGGATCGCTGGATAAACAAAATGTGGTCTACACAGACAAGTCAGCCATGAAGTCATGTCAGCTGCAGGTACATGGATGGAATTTAAGACCATAATGCCAAGCAAAATAAGCCAGACTCAGAAAAATGGAATGTTTTACCAAGAAAGTGGCATGCACCTCTAGTCCCCGCCTGAGACAAAAAGATTGCTTGAACCTAACATTTTGAGGCCACCCTGTGCAATACAGCAAGAACCTGTATCAAGAGCAAAACAAGAAGTTACATTTCATCATATTAAATTATGCCTCATTCAAGCTACTCTTTAAAGAGTTTTCCTTTCGGTACCTCTCAACTCTCAAAGATGTACGTTGACATCAACTTTATTTTAAGATCAATGGCCCAGTTTTTGCAATTCTTTATCAATATCCTATGCTGTTTGTACCTGAATATAACCTCATCACTTCTTTACTTTCAAAGGAAGATGAAGGAGAAACAAAAATTTAAATGTTAAAAAAAGATTTAAAGACAATGTAATTGTAATTTTACTGTTGATTGCCAGCCTTAAGACTATCAACTCAAAATAGTCCTTAAGACTTATGGAGAAAAGAAGAAAAAAGTTGCTACATATTTGGATAAAATTTGGAGGAAGAACATGAGACCTCTTGTTAATAAAATAGCCTTTATGATGAAGCACTTCACTTGCTTCCACGTATGTGAATTTCTTCCCCTAATGAGCCTAATATTTAGGGCATGAAGGAAAGCAAAGGGTAAGTAATATTCTTTATTTCTTTGCCTGAGGCAAAAATCTTAAATAGCAATTTTTTTAAAAATCCATGAGCAAAACCTTTAATGAACCTAAGAAAGTATACTTTCTTTTGAGAAAAATATACTTTAGTTTTGAATATAAAATCAAGATAGATTACGTGAAGAACATAATTATGTCATCTTAAATACTCATAATTGAGGTGAGATTCTCTTTAATTTGTATATGCATTTACGGAAATAGAAACATTTTGTAATATTTGGGAAAGATGATTCTGTTGTGTATTCCAAAGAGACTAATTATAAAGGAAAAATATTTCAGCATTTTAGATGGTAGACTGTGGGTATGTTAATTCTTAATTAAGAGAAAAATAATCTACTTTAGGTACTGACATCCCTTGTCTGAAATTTCAAATCTAGAGGGGCAAGAATTAAGTAAAGAGAGGACTTTTATTTGTGTTCAATCTCACTACAATGAAAGGAATGGTCTTTTACACATTACCTTCATTTCCCAAATGGAGCAGAGAGTCAAGGAGATCAACTGGATTGTTGAGCTCACACAGTGATCAAGTGGCAGATTAAGACGGAAAGATTTCTCAATCCATTCTGCTAAAACACAATGGAAATCCATGCAACAGCTCTATGGCTGACCTGTGGGAGCTGTGAAGGACTTATATTCAAAGACACTTGGATGATTGATTAAATTTGGGGAAAGTGTCTTCGAAGTTATTCACATGAAACATATTTGGCATAGGACTGTATATCATAAACCCAGATAATGCTGAATTTATATTAATTTTATTTTAAGCACACACTTATTGTCATTTTGGAGCAGGGTCTGTACTTACACAACAAGACCTAACCTTGTTCTATTTTACTACATTCCCTATAGGAAGGAAAGAAAGGAACTGGACACTATTACTTAGTGAAATTGACTTTAGATACGGTGTGCTTCAAACTGTCTGATGACGATCTTATGAATGTCACCTGCATTAGATAGGGCTGTAGTTTGGATCAGGAGCGCCCCCTCCAAGGGCCTAGTAAGGGCTCAGTGTTAATGGCTTGGTCCCCAGGTTATGGTACTGCTGGAGATGAAGCAGACCTTAGGAAGTGGAGACTAACCAAAGGAAGTGAGGTCACTGGGCTGTGATGTGGGAGGTGATATTGAGCCCCGATGTTTCCCGACTGCCCTTTGCTTTTCTGACACCATTAGGTGAGCAACTCTGCTCTGCCACAGACTCCACCCCAGAATATTCTGCCTCCCCAGAGCCCTAGAGGGATGAAGTCACTGAAGCCGTGAGCACCAAAACAAACATTTCCTCCTTCACGCTATGTCTGTGAGGTATTTTGTCGCAGCCATGGAAGCTGACTGCACAAGCGGTACACGTGGATTCATGCAACGGTGGAGGCTCTCTAAATATGTGCTGCTTTTTGTCCTGTGCTTTCATTTCATATGTGATGAAACCATTGCAAGGTGAATACATGTGAATTTGCATCATAATTCCTTTTGAGTAGTTTATCTAATAAATTATTTTGGATATCTTGTTTTTAACTTTTTTTTTTCCTCTATCATAAACAACAGTCTAGCGGGTGTCCTTGCACCTGTCTTTACCCATTTTCCCTATCAAGTACAAAGAAGCTAAAAGTCATATATCTCAAACTCAGGAGGCTGGTGAGTTCGTACCTCTAATTTACTTCCTTTCTATTCATAGATTTCCTCTCCCCTTCCTTCCTCCCTCCCTCCCTCCCTCCCTCCCTCCCTCCCTTCCTTCCTTCCTTCCTTCCTTCCTTCCTTCCTTCCTTCCTTCCCTCCCTCCCTCCCTCCCTCCCTCCCTCCCTCCCTCCCTCCCTTCCTTCCTCCTTCCCTTCCTGGCCCCCTTTCCTCCACTCTCCCTTCTTCCCTCCTTCCTTCCATCCGTCCTTTTCTCCTTTTGCTACTACGAATCAAATTCATTAGTACTCTGCCACTGAACTTTATCCCCAGCCCATTTATTTTTTTGTTTTGAGGCCAGATCTTGCTAAATCACCCAGATGGGATTAAACTTGCAATCCTGTGTCACACTCTCAGAGTGCTGGTGATGTACCACTGGGCCAGACTTAGATCCAGAGTGGGGGAAAAAAAAATTAGCCAATTGTTCCACAGACAAAAGAATTTTATCTAGAATGTATAGAGAACTGGGAAAAATCAGACCCCCTTACCAAGTCAAAGACCCAATCCAAAAATGGGCATCTGAGATGAATACACACTTCTCAGAGATAGAAATACAAATGGAAAATACATATAGGAAAAAACGTTCATCGTCATTGGTCACTTGAGAAATGCAAATTAAAAACACACTGAGATTCTGTCTCACTCCAGAAAGAGTAGCTATCATCAAGATATCAACCAATAGCAAATGTGGGCCAGGCTGTGGGGAAAAAGGAACCCTTCTCCACCGTGGTGGGAGTGTAGACTAGTGTAACCACTGCGGAAATCAGTCTGGAGATTCCTCGGTAAACTAGGATTAGAGATCCCATTCAACCCAGCTGTTTCTCTCTTAGGTATTTTTCCAGAAGAACTGAAAACATCATACCACAGAGATATATGTGCACTACTATTTATAGCAGCACAATTTGTAATATGTAATAGCTAAATCCTGGAAACAACCCAAATGCTATTAACTGAGGAATGAATAAAAAAGATGTGGTATTTTTGTACAACTGAGTACTACTCAGCCATAAAGAAGGATAAACTTGAGACTTTTATAGGTGAATGGATGCAGCTTGAGATAATACTTACCAGTGAAATAATCCAGACTCAAAAATGTAAACGTTGTATTATCTCTCTGGTATAAGAAACTGAAAGAGTAAATAAGGTCTAAACTGTATGAGAGATATTATAAAATGGGAAGAAATTTTTAAAAAGGAAAAAGGAACTAGGATGGGGGTGGAAAGGAAGGAAGGGAAAAGAGCAAAAAAAAACACAAGTTAGTTATAATATTTGCGTTTCTTCGTTCATAGAAAATGAAGAGTTTAGCTTATATTAATTGGAGAATTTTTTATGCCCCTATCTTTTACTCTAAGTAACTACTTTAAAGATAATAATATGCAATATACTAACTATTGTTACTCTCCTGTCATCTTGTTATGAAATTTTGTTTTATCTTTTTTTATAAACTTGCAAGGTATTCAAATGGGCAAAAACAGAGTAATAATTAAATCAGTTACAGTTCATCCGTATAATGGAACATAAACATTCATTAAAATGGCCTATGAAGAATTTTCACTAATGTTGGAAATTGCATAATGTGGCATGAAATACAGTTCATCACTATGAAAAAGATGCCTATCTGTATATCCTATCTTAACTGTATTAATGTCCTCCCGGAACATCAGAGCATTCTGGGCAAACTGTGTGTTACTTCTTTCCGTTGTCACTGAAACGATGGGCATGTATTTTCTTTAACAATAAAAAAATGATTTTTATGTCATCATTGCCCTGAGTCTTTCCTGCCATGTCACCTCTTTTCTCTGTCTTCTCACAGCCCTGTTTTTGTGTCTATCTTTCCGGTGACACTTGACAAAGAAGCCACGGCCATCCTCTCCCTGTGAAGACCACCAATTTCTCAAGAGTCTGGCTGCTTCTTTTGTATCGCTGTGTGCTTTGTAAAAACTGAAGATCATTTGCAAAACAGCTGCATGTGTGGATGATTGCCTGCTTGCCTTACACATTTCATACAGTTGAGTTGGACCATTCTGTCCTTAGAACAGCTGCTGGCTGGTATAGAGAGTGCATGGCTTTGTCTTGAGGGGACATCTATGGACTGCCATGGCATAGTCCTGTGTCTGGAATGTGAATATTTGAGGATGTCTTAGGAAAACTTGAGATGAATCTTATCCTTTCCACTTGGAACTTGCCTCCAGCACAAGTTCAATGTAGAAATCCAATTATTCAAATGTTTGGGGAGCCTATTAAAAAAAAAAACACGCCGGGAAGCTATTCTGGTAATCACATTTTTGTAAATCCAGTAAGCCAGAATAGACTACGTTCACTCAGACACTTCCTTTATGAATGTCTTGGACAGATTGTTAGAGACCTTATTTAGAATTTTTACTCAAAGAGTCCAGATTCAGTGGAGGTTGATGGCATTTCCTAACTCCTTTTCGCACTTGTGTGTATAAAAAAAATGCTTACAGCCTCCACTCATTAGTCTCAGCTCCCAGTAAAAATCATCCAAATCACGGCAGAGGATGATTTAGGAATGACATTTATCTTGTTACCAAAACTATTAGTGAATTGAGAAAGATGTTATTTCTTCAAGTGGAGACACTGATGATCCTGGTTTCCATTTTGTGTCATTCATACCTGCTCTCTTGTGTTGGGCTTCTCTTTTACAGAAGATGGAAATCAGTATTCTAGTGTCACAATTTGGGTCCCTGTCTTTCTTCTATCATCTGGTGCTAGCTGTGTGGATCAGTGCAATGGCTTATCTCATCAAGACCTGGATTCTCATCTGTAAAATAGAATTGTCTGAATTCTCACCTCTCAGTGTTATTTTAAGTACTGAATAAAATGATATATTTTAATGGGCAGTTTTAATTGCTCACAAAATGTCATTTATTATTAATTCAGCTGTGTAGGACAGTACAGAACCTAACCAAAAGAGCAATGTAATTCGCAGAAGGTCTCTCCCACACTTGCCCCACTTGTTACAAATATTGTTACTTGGTCAGTTGATTCTTATATTTTGAGTGGGTGTGAAGAAAAACTGTTACAGTACGTTCCAAAACCTGCCTTATCTGCATTGTGGAAATGGACGGAATAATTGCATTGCAGCAAAAACTGTTTCTTTCTTTCCTTGTTCAACTCTGCTTCCCTCCACTGTCCCTTCAATCTGGCGAGTGTTCCCACCACCCCATGCAGGCTGCTTGGACAAGACCAACGACATCCTTCCATCTCACAAAGAAGGACGTGCACTGTCTGCCTCTGCCCACTTCCCCAGCAGAATTCACACACAGGGCTGCTGCTCCTTCAGAAACACTCTCCTTTCGTTTCCCTGCACCCACGCTTCTCCACGTGTCTGGCCCCTCTTTCTTAAATTCTGCTGCTGGTTTTCCTTCCTCCCACTGATTTCCAAATGTCTGGGTGCCCTAGGATTTGGTCTGGGTCCACTTACATTTCTTTAAAGTGATCTGTCCCTATCCCTAGCTAATACCTGGTATGTGTGAACACCCTCCCCAACTTAAATCTCTGAGGCACAGCATCCCAGCATCCCATGAACTGTAAACTCACACATTTATCTGCCTTTCATGTTAGTCTGCCACGCCCAAACAAACCATATCTGAAACCTTCTGTCAACCCCACACTCCCCCTTCCTCCTCACCTCAGTAAATGGCACTACAGTTTAATCCAAATGTGTCTTGTGCCAGTTCACTTCAATATTAATCTTTTCAAACCAAGACAAATTAATATACCTTAATTATTTAAAACCTTTAAGTGAGAACCCATGGCTAATGGATTATCCACCTACTCAAATTCCCCACCAACTGCAGGACTCCCATTGTCTGCATCCCTCTGCCTCATGCGCTGAGATCCCTTTTCTCCCATTGGAGGACTCTCACCCTCTGGTCCAGTCACAGTGACCTTTGAACAGGATAAGCTTATACTTTCCTTGGGGCCTCCTCTTCTCTCTGGATGCAATGCATTTCCTGTTTGTTTGTTTGTTTGTTTGTTTTTTCCTTACAGCTCATTCCTTCTTGCACCTTACCATTGCTTTCATTTTCCCTCGAGTAGGGCTGCCTTGACCACCCTATCTTATGTAGATCTTCCCTAACCCCACTTATATCCCTCTTCACATATATCATTCTTTTTCTTTTGGTCACAGCTTTGACAAAGCAAATTGCTATCTTCTGTACTAGGTAAGCTAGGGAACTCCACGAGGACAGTACTATATGTCCGTGTTCACCAACAGACCCTGGGCATCAGCTAGGGTGCCTGATACCCAGGCAGCTCTCTGTAGACATACTTCGCCAAATGCAACTGTTTCCCAGTGCTCCAGGCAAGGGGGGCTGCACATGGAGAGAAGAAAGGTACTGCTCTACTAGGTAAGCATTGTTATAATAACTGTACGATGTGCACTGGAAAACCACAGGTGAAGAGGAGCCCCCCCTGAGCAGGTAACACGGGTATTTGGACAGATATAAATACACTGGGAAAGATGAGGAGAGGCTGCTTACGCTGAGCAAACAGCCCCAGCAACAGCCCACAGGTGTTGAAAACCACACCATGTTTCAGTTGTTAACCTGGGAACGTTTTCCAAAGAAAACAAATGAACACAGATCCATAAGACATGAGAGGAAAAGTCAAGCTTTAAATAAAATCAGGTGATGGAGAAAGACTGTTAAATTGAAGTAAAAAAATGCAATTTCACAACTGTGGCTCATTCAAGCTACTGGCAATTAAAAGCATATATAGAAACAGGCGTCACTTGGTCCTTGCAGGTGTGAATAAACTTAGAAAAATGCAGTAGGAGGAGTAGTTTGAGATGGCTGAATACACAATTGAAGGAACCCAAGACTGAATTGACTGTTTTTTAGCCAATAATGAAAATTCCAATGCAACAGCCATCTGACAGATTAATTTTATTTGTATTCAATTCATTTCATTTCAACTTGAAAAGCCTAAACCCAGGCTCTGGGCTGGGTAACGGAAACAAGGAGAAATAGTTGAGCTTGCACGTTCTAGTAAAAGACACAGGTACGTTAATGATTGCCACGCTATGATTAAAAAAAAGAATCCCTTATCTGACCTCAAATAGTCATGTAAGGCAATGTATTCTATCTTTTTTCCTCAAAACTCCAACTGAAAGTTCACATTAAGCCCATTTTCTCCTGGAAAGTTTCACTGAAATGCACACAGGCAGGAACATTTCAGAAAGCAGCCAAATGTCACAGGAATTGGCTGTGATGCCTCCCTTCCCATTTACGTAGACACCTCTTTAAACACTATTTTGTATTTAAAATGAATATATGCTTATTTCAGAAAACATTGAAAAATTAAAAAGAGAATAAATATAGCCCAGATGTTACATACAGATATATTTGATTTGATTTTTTTTTCTTTTTTCAGACAGACTCTCATTATATATTCCAGACTGATGTTAAACTCACTACATAGGCCAGGCTGGCCTCAAACTCATGGTGATCCTCCTGCCTCTGCCTCCTGAGTGCTGGGATTACAGGTGTGGACCATTCGTGAAAATGTTTAAAAGGCACTTGAAAAACGAAGTAGAGGAACACATCATGATGCATTTGCCTTTATTTTCACTAATTTAAATGCTGTATATGGTGTGTTTTATTTTGTTATTGGCTATCTTTGATAGTTTTTAAAATTAATTTTATTAGTTAATAATCACAGCTTGTAATCACATTTTTGACATACATAATGATCACATTTATCAGGGAATTTGTACCTGTACCTAATATATTTTGATTCCTTTTTGTTATTTTTTTCCTACTTTGACAGTTTTTTTTAATGAAAAACTATTATGGTCTTAATATGAAGAAAGAAAAACAATTATTTGAATACTCCTGACATAAAATGAGGAATTTAAAAACTTTTTTCTACCGTAATTATTGTAATTTCTGGGTTTTGTAAGTTTTAACCTTTTGATTAAAATTTTGTACCTAATTTTTTTGTGTTTATGTCTTCTTTAAAAAAAATTTTTTTTTTGAGATTTGTTCTTGGTATTGTAATCAAAAGTTAAAAAGTTGTTTGGATGAGTGGAAGCAGCTGTTACAATCTGACTTTCACATCACCAAGAAAACAAAACTATATTTTTGAGTTTTTAATTTCAATTTCTTCCTCCTTAAGATGCTGTACACCCCTTAAAATAAGAGTATAAGACTAGTATAGTTTCAGAATCCTTACAAACCTGGGGCTACTTTTATGTCGATTCCACACTGTGAGATGACCACCTTACATGCAATAAAATTCTTATATTACAATTTTCTCCATCATATCCCTGCCAATATTTTGTCTTTACCATTAAGGTCACCAAAGAAAAGACTGAAACTTGCCTGGATTTTTAAAAAATTTTATACATAAGCTCATACACTTGTTTTGTTTTCTTTCTTTTGCAGTTCTTGCAAATCAAGTATTTGTAGAATATAATCTTATTTTTTGTAGAAATGTGGTAAAACTTACTGAGTTGAACTTTTCAGTGTCTTTTAGACTATGAAAAAAATTCTGTATTTGTGTCTGATTCCTGCCCTTGTTCTATCATTCCAGTCTTGCCAGGTTTTCCAAATGATTTCTCAGTGTGTTCTCTCTGCTAAACACTTATGACGACCCTCATTCTGACAAGTTTTCCTTCCTTCATTCATTTTCTCTGTATCTCCGAGAGTTCTTTAATCTTGTCCTGATTGCCAATTTGATTGTCTGAATTCTCAATTTTATTTTTGCCTCAGAATGGTTGCGATTTGGGGTTCCGTAATTCTATTTTTAGTTTAGTTTTTCTTTTTTTTTTTAAATTTTGAACTAGGACATGGCCAAGTGAGCAAGTTGTTCAAGTCACGCTTGAACTTGCAGTCCCGCCTCAGCCTCTCAGAGGTGGGATTTCAGCTCTGCAGCATGAGCCCCTGGATATAGCCATATTGGGCTTTTAATGTTTTCAGACTGCCTTTGCCATGTTACTCATTTTCCTTTCCATCCTAGATTCTATATTTCTCCTTCTTTCTGTTTTTGTCTTGAAGTAGACAGCTTGTAACATCCCCTGTTGACAGCTTGTTTCATACGCATATTGTGTCTCTGCTTCTCCATTGCTTGCCTATCTTTCCCAGGGGAAGAGGAATCTGTGTTACCCTAGATTTGGAGCTTCAGCAACCAGGGCAGAAACAGACTAAGCAAAAGCAAGCTCTGCTCATCTCATGGTGAACCAGAACCCACTGGATAAATGGAGTTGCATTTTCCAGCCCAATCTTGATCCCACGCCCTGGAGAGTTACCCAGTAACAGAGTAGTGGAACATGTTCCTCTCACATTTTCATTTCTGTTTTATCTTTGTAAGTTAGGAAGGTCCATCTGGGGCCCAACAAGCTGAAGTCATTTTTGTCCTCCATAAAAGTAAATTCCTGTGGACTCATTTCTCCATGGCTCTGAAATTTTATTCAGTGATTAGAGATTTTCCAGTGACACTCCAGGTTGGGGTCTCACCATGTGACAGTCCTCACTAGTCCTGAGGTTTCCTTTCCTCTCATGTTGTGACAAGTCAATGGTCAGAAACACAATTTAGTGCCTCCTTCAGTGGAAGAATTTCTGTTGTGCTCAGAGAGGTCAAAAACCGCAAGGCCAGGGTGGGAAGGAGCCATGGAAGCAGTGTACTGGTCTTCAATTTGGGATTCCATTTCTTGGTTTGGAGTTTTTAGGTAGCCTTCCAATAACTGGAGTTCTACGCTGTGATGGGCACCTCCACATAATGGAAGCAGTCTGCTAATTTGATAACAAGGACCTATGTGTTATGGTTTAGAACTAAAATATATTATCCCCTTCCAATCTCATGTGTTAGAGGTGGACTCATCACACTGGATTCATCCATTGCTGTGCACATAGCTGCCTATGCTGTTAGGAGGTGGTCACTGGGTGTGTGACTTGGAAGTGGGTTTTCTTATCTGCAGGTCCTCTCATCCCCATTTGCTTTCTGGCTGCCATGGGGCGATCACTAATCCTGTTCCATGCCCTTCTACCATGCCATTTCTGCCATGGCGTGGTCAGCCACGGACTGAACCCTCTGGAGACTGTGAGCCAAAAATACTTCTCTGTCCTTCAATTGTGGGTGTTGGGTATTTTGTCTCAGCAACAGGAACATGAGGGAGTTAAAAATAGCTTAGCCTACCACCTCACAGCTATCTTGCAGAGCTGAGAAAGTGAAGAAATAAAGCAATTTAGACACAGGAATCATGGGAGATGGGTGCAGGGAGAAAGGAGAGATCAAGTTCCCTTGGATCACCATGTGTACATAAACCTCCAGTCAGTCCTCATGAAGTTCATGTCTATCCCAGAAATAAGTAAGTTCTGACTTGTAGAATCAGAAGTTGGCAAGCACTCTTCACCTTTTCCAAATGGGGGAAGCAGGAGGGGCGTGATGTGCCTATCCCCAGGTGCAGAGAGTCAAGGGGCAGTGTGGGTCTGCTGCCCCGCAGTTTCAGGTTCAGTTTTCTGTCTTTCTGTGCACTTTATTCTGCTTGCCACATTTTCATCTCTAATCCTGTACCCTGACATTAAGCACATTAAGCACAATTGCCTTCGTTCCCATTTTAATTCTTTATTTTTTACAAATTGAATTTTCCCAAGTGCATAAATCAATACATGACTTTAAAAAGTAATTATTTCTCTTTATGGCAGTGGCAGTGACATTAACGATGGCCCCACTCCGTCCTGACAAGTGGCCCAGCTCCTTAGCACTCACTCTGGTGAAGGAGGAGAGGACAAGGAGACAGGTCCTGAAGGTGACCAGAAAACAAGGTCTACTTTAGAGTGTTTTGCTATTAAATGGATGATTTTTTTCTCCCAATAGACTCTTGGTTTTATTTCTCTAAATTTTTAATGAATTTCACCACAAAATTTTGTATGAAAATATTTAGCAATTATTAAAGAACACAATACCCGAATTACCTTTAAAAAATCAGTTAAGTATGATTAGGAGCCATTTGTAGTCCTATGGATTTTTAAGAACTAATTACACTTTAAAAACTAATTACAAACATTCAAACAACGAATATTAACTGAGTATTCACTTATGCCCAGCACTATTCCAGGTGCTGGGCATTGAACATTGAACAAAATAGAATTTGTCTTATTATATTTTAAATGTGAGTTAACTTTTGCCATATGATTGGCCCATATAAAAATAATAGTGCCAAAAACACATAGCGATATAGTCTGAATATTTAACTTTTTTACCTAGCTCTCATCTGAAAAAGTCCTTTTTTTTGTGGTGCTGGAAATTGAACCTAGGGCCTCTGACATGCTAAAGCACACCCTATCTACCACTGCACTACAACCTCAGCAAAGCTTAATTTATTCTACTGCTTTGGTTACCCAGAATGAATCAGGCTGCGAGATGTTTAAATTCTAGGTGGGGAAGACTCAGGCCCTGTGCCATGGCAGGAGAGGGATGCAGCTTTTTCAATCACAAAATATTTCCTTATTGCCACCGAGTCTGATCTCAGTGGTGCAGATACTAAATCCTACTAAAGAGTTGGTACAGCTGCCACACCTGTTCTGGCATTAGCTGGGCTGTCTGTCTGAGCTGAGCCACCTCTGTGAGGCATCCCTGTCCTCTGAATCTTTGTGAATGGTTCAGTATGAAGCTGGGTGAGGCAGGTGAGGTCAATGTAGAATCTGCTTTTTAAATGGCAGAAGAAGCCAACAACACGCTTTCTGAGAGCGAGATTTTCGAAAGCCTGTTTCTTCTGCCCACTGGTGAAATGCTTTTATCTTTGAAACCCTATAGTCTCACATTATGTGATGAAAATCTAACTTTATCTCTGACCTAGGGTGGTACAGATATTTGGAAACAAAAACAAATAAATAATCCAGAAAATTTTGGTTTTCTGTGCTTGTGCTGGAAAGATTGGGGTAATCATGTTCTCTCCAGCAAAAAAAAAAAAAAAATTAAATTTAAAAAAAAAAAATATATATATATATATATCTGAAAGACACCCTGTGCCTTGCAGTTGGGGGTGGTGATCTTGAAAGTATAAGGGTCAAGGGTAAAGACATGCAATGACTCTCCACTGGGATCCTGGCAAAAGCTGGTACTGTGCCCTGCTAGCTATGTGAATAAAATGGTGACTTATCCTTGAACTTAAGCAAAAATGCTCAAGGATGCTACCAGAACTATTTAGAGATCAGGAGTTCTTAATAGGAAGCCTATCATGTGTGAGCTGGTGAACTTTCCTCTATGCATGAAATTTGGTCTTTAATGCAACCCCCCCCTTTTTTTTTTTGCCAAAATCCTTGTGATGCTGGAAAAGTTCAAGGTGTTTCTGTGAATTAAGTGATCTAGATGCACAGATTTAATGTTTGTTTTAGCGGAAGTATTCCCTCTGGAAGCAGAGACTGTATATTTAAAACAGGTAAAAGTAGGGTTCGTTTGGTGGTTGCAGAAGTGGAGAACCTGGAGCACATCCTACAGAGCACTTCTCTTCACAGGAGTCCTCACGGGACTCAGTCTGAAAACAGCCGGTTTAGGAATCTTTTCTTAGTAAATTACCTGGATATTGTGAACACGCTGAGAAACATTTAGTCTTTGACTCCACGCTGCCTGATCCCAATGTTAAAATTTGGTAATTTTCTCTCATTCTCATGACCCATAGATAGCCTAATCAAACTCTTATAGATCTCTCAACCTGCATTCTTGGCTTTGGGCAAAAGAGAAAAATATTATCAGTTTAAGATCTGAAGGGATGGTGAGAAATGTTATTTTATAGTCTGTCATTTGCTGCCATCTTCATTTTGGGGTGTTGAGTTTCAAGGCAAATGCATACAAGATCAAAATTCTATCTGAGATGAGGGGGTCTTAGTGATCTAGTGTACTACATTGGCTTATGGTTGCCATTTATGGTGTGGTATACTGAACATTTGACCAGGAGGGTAGGTTTATGTCCAGTGTTCTTATTAGATAGATAAGTGAATGGATAGATAGATTTGATAGATAAATAGACAAATGGGAGAGATGGAAGCTTTTGGAGGTGATGGATATATTTATAGCATTTATTGTGGTGATGGATTCCTAGGAGGATATGTATCTTCAAATCATCAAGTTATATATTAAATATGTACAGATTTTTGCATATCCATAAAAATGTGTTGTACCTCTAGGGAACATAATTCACTGCTGTAAGACCTACCATTAAAATGTCATATTCATCAGAAATTTGTGGACTTGATTAGAGATTGGAATAGTTTCACTTGGTTCTTTTCATTTCATTTATCTCACTGATGATTTTAATTTATCTTTTTTTTTTTTTTTTTGGCGGTACTGGGGATTGAACTCAGGACCTTGTGCTTGCCAGGCAGGGACTTATTCCACTGAGCTATATCCCCAGTCCTGGAACTGATGATTTTATAGATAGAGTTTTATTTGATAAATAGCTTGGGCTTCTAACAGCCTAAAATGCTGGAGATTGCTTCTGTTTTTCTTTCTTTCTTTCTTTCTTTCTTTCTTTCTTTCTTTCTTTCTTTCTTTCTTTCTTTCTTTCTTTCTTTCTTTCTTTCTTTCTTTCTATCCTTCCTTCCTTCCTTCCTTCCTTCCTTCCTTCCTTTTCTTCCTTTCTTCCCATTTTTCCTGTTTCTTCTTTCAACAAATTTATTGAACTATAGTTCATATCCCATACAATTTTCCCATGGAAACACAACTCAATAATGTTTAGTGCATTCACAGAGTTGTACAACCATCAACACAGTCCATTTTGGAACCCTTTCATCACTTCAAAAAAGTAATAATCTGTAGCTAATGTTTTTTATAATTTACATACCTAAAACCATCAGTAAGTTATAAATTTGCCTAATATGGATATTTCTTATAAAAAGAAGTACATGATATGGGTTTGTGTGTGTGTGTGTGATGATTTCTTTCACTTAGCATCTTATTTATCCATCTAGTAGCTTGTTTTAGTGCTTCTTACCTTTTTGTTGCCAAATAACATTCCATTGTATGAATATGCCACATTTAGTTTCTTGTAATGGCTGTTGGATATTTGGGGTTGTTTCCTCCTTGGCTATAGTAAATAATGCTGCTGTGAATATGTGTATGCAAGTTTTTGTATGGACGTAGTTTTTCATTTCTACTGGGTATATATGTAGGACTAGAATTGCTAGGCCAAACATCATTTTGTCTTTTTAACCATCGATGGCTGTTGATTTTCCTTTCCCACCAGTAGAGCATGAGGGTTCTGACCCTTTCACTCAGCACTAACGTTGTTATCATCTGAGTTCTCCCAATGCGAAGAGGTACACACCTACGTTTTGTGTGCAGTTCTCTAAAGAGCACTGCTGCCGATTATTCCACTGTGTGCTCACTGGCCGTTTGTCTACCTTCAGGGGTGTGTCTGTTTAGAATCTTCGCCCATTTTTAGACTGAGTTATCTATCCCTTGCTATAACTGAGTTGTAAGTATCCTTCATATATTCTCGATATGGTGTCCCCACCAGATTTGCAAATATTGCTCTCCACTCCATAAGTTACCTTCACTTTCTTGATACCATATTTTGAAGCATAAAATTCTTTTAATTTTGAAGAAGCCAATTTATCTATATTTTTATTTTGTGGCTTATTGTTTTTGTGGCATTTAATAAGAACCATTTGCCAAAATCTAAGGTCACAAAGATTATTTTCATGTTTTCTGGTAAAAAGTTCATAGTTTTGGCTCTTACACTTGGGCTTTTGATTCATCTCAAGTGAATGTTTAGCTATGGTTCTTATTTTGGTTATTTCTCCCTTTTCACTTTCTGGTTCTGAGAGAGGAAAAACTCAAATTTGTTTAAGACAAGTTGGCTGAATGACACAGAAATATTAATAAAATGGCTGTTGGTATGTTGGACAAAGGGAGATTTTAGATAGCAAGTTGAATTAATTTTGTGTTTTTATGACATATTATGTGATCTACATAATGCTTCCTGGATGATATTGTAGTCAGACAATATTCAGAATTCTACCTCCACTCCCTCCTCACAAATGAACAATTCTTTTGTTGTTCTTATGAATATTCATTCTTTGTTTCCATTCTGGCTATACAAGCCATTCCAGTGTTGCTTACATAACCCAGCTTTTGTTCTTTTTTAATAAAATCAGCTTCTTCCACAGACACACAGACACACGGACACACACATGCACACACACACACACACACACACACACACACACACACATATACGCGCTGCACTACTTCTTCCCAATATGCTCACATGTTTGCTGGCACAGATGTCCCAGCAATTCACCTTTTTTTCTTCCATCTTTCTAGTTATATACACATCTGAGGGTCCTCTGTTATTTTTCCAGGCACATTTCAGCATGAGGACAATCTGGTTAATTTTTTTTTAAGCCACAATGGAAAGTGAGGAGATAACACACTACTTAGGCATTCTTTTGTGTTTTAGTATAAAAATGTAAGATTTAGCCACAGAGTAAGCATCATGCATAATTATCACATGGGGATGCTAAACACAGGCGCTGCATTCACTCTGTGCATAGAGACAGATCTGGTTCACTCTAGAAATGCAGGTTTTGCATTTTTTCCCCCAGCAAAATAAATGAGTGGGTGTAGAAGGAGACTGGCATCCTCATGATTATTTCCAGAATACTAATGCCCTCCAGAGGCAGTAGCAATGTCACACTGACCAGTCTCTTCTGCAACATATATAAAGGAAGATTTCCTTACCTCCTGAGTGGCTTTTATGGCAGTGGCCCAACAGGTGATTTTGGTAGCCGGCAAATAATGCTTCTTTACCTCTTCTGGAGTAAACATTATCAGAGTGATCAGGAAGAACCAAAGCCATACTCATGCAATAATTGGAAAACAGTTAATTATCAAGTCATGTGATTGAGGGCCTTAGGGATGCCGAGGAGCTAAGTCAGAGAGTTTTGGTGGCGGGGGTGGAAGGAAGCCTACGATTCTTCATGGAGAATGTGGGTTGACATTGGATTGCAGAGAATGAGAATGACTTTAGAAAGAGAAGAAGAGAAAAAGGGAAGGTCTGCTATGTGAGCGGGAGGAAGAACAGAAACTGGGACTAACAAAGCAGTCACGAAGTATCACGCACCAGGCAGAGGCCTTGCTAGGATCCCATGTAGAGTATATTACAGTTCTGAAAGATGAGTGTAATTATCCTTCTGAGGAGTTTTGTGACTTGCTCCTGATTTTCATAGCCTCTAAGGAGTAGTGCGAAGTGTTTGGATCTAAAGTTCTGAATGTTTTCCCCACTAACACACCCCAGGGATGCCATCCTACAGGCACAGAAACCAGAGGGCTGATCAGTTCCATATGCAATATCTCCAACCCCAACTCTTGCTCCCTCTCTGACCTACCAAACAACACCGAGATGGAGAATCACTTTTTCAGACTGGTGGGTTCCAGAATTTCCAATCCTTATTATCATCTCAGGGATTTAAAACATTGCCTTTTTCTAGTCCCCACTCTAGACCTAAAGAAACTGAGTGTCTAGAGATGAGATACTTCAGTTATTCCTGATTGTCTTCCAGCAACTCACATCTGACCTTGGATAGAGTAGGTACTAAAATATATAAGGGAATAAAGACACGATTAGAACTTTATCTAAATCATGTTTTAATCTGCTGATTTGATGATGGTGGGCTCCATAGTGCCATGGTTTATTCCTTCTATATTACATCACGGTCACCCTTTGGGGGAAAATGGCTGTTTCTGAGTAACATAAATGAAGACTGACAGGCTTCTCCCAGCCAATGGCACTTTCTGCAAGTGCCACTCAGACATTCTTCAGCAACTATAAAACCAAAGAACATTTGAGTGGCACTTGCAGAGAGGTAAACATGTGTCTCTTGGCACCACAGTGGATGTACAGGCAATGTGGTAGCTGCTTTGGCACCAACTGATCTCCTGGCAGACTGGCTATCTTTTATTCTAATCTAAACCATATTGGTGAGAACAATGCTTTTTGGCTGGAGTGAAGCATCAGTGCTTTTTTTTTTTTTTTTTTTTGCGGTACTGGGGATCGAACTCAGGACCCTGCACTTGCTAGGCAAGCGCTTATTCCACTGAGCTATATCCCCAGCCCGCATCAGTGCTTTTTGTCCTCTTTACAATTGCCCTATAAGGTAGAAGAGCGATGGCTCCATCCTTGCTGATTTTCCCACAGTGGCCCAAATCCACTTTGCTTGCTTAGCAGAGTCTGGTGGGAGATGGAGGTAGGTAAGTAAACTTACTCGGTCTTTATTAATTCTATTTGTACTTTGATTTAATGTCAGGTTGTGGATGTGTTTTGGGTGGACTGTGTTCATCAAGATGATTGAAACATTGCTTGATTGGGTTGCACACTGAAGTGCTTGATAAAGCAGCCAAAGCAGCACCCAGATCCCTTAGAGTCAGATGATTGGACTTTTGTTACAATATGATCAGAAATACTGGGCTTCTTCAAGTTTAAAAGTGCTTCAGCCCCAGATGTAATTATTGGCATAATAAAAACAAGAAAAACCTAGGTGAGATTCATAGCTAAAAAAAGGATTTGAGTTGGTATGTGAGCCTTAGTTCATTTCTCCCTTGTGCATTTATTATTCCATGATCATAAAATGCCACTTTGCCTATAAAATACTGTGCCTTGCTGTCAAATTTTATTTGGTTCAATGCAGGAGCATTTGTGGCTAAACACTCCTGTGTGTGCCAAAGGAATTTTCCAGGCTACAGTGTTTGTTAGTTTTGTAAATACACACATTGTTTTTGAGGTAGTTTGAGAACAATCCAAGTCAATAAAACCCCCAAAGTCATAATATGCAGAAGACATAAACACAGTCGAACTCAAGTCTGATGGGAACATCCTTTATCATAGAAGCTGAAAATTTTTAATTGCTGTTAGAATTGATTTGGGCAGGAGGAAGAAAAAAGCCAAACCATGCATGCTGTGCATGGAACACTTAGTCATCAGACAGGAGAGCAGTGCACACAGTGAAAATAAGAAGTTCCTGAAAAACTTCGACTTGCAGGAGCTGACACAATTTTGCCACATTGTCCTACCCTGCTTTAGGTCTCCATGCACCACTTCAGTTTCCCTGACCATCTCTTTCTTGTCCATCTTTGCAAACTGTATCCACATTTCCACCTCTGCTTCTCTAGAGGTAAAGCCCCAGCCAGCTGGGTAGAAGCACTGGTTGGTGTCCTCCTCTCCTCCAGCTTTTCTCTCAGTAGACACTCTCCCTTAAATTTCTTCTCACCGTAGAGTTTTATGAGCAGAGCAAAAAGCACATCCTTCCTTTTAGTCTTTAGGGGAGGGGTTAAAGAAAAGCAATGACAGTCTTGCTATTAGAAGCAATTTTTATAGCAAGCATCCGATAGGAGTCCTGGTTCACTGATGCAACTGAGGTTCTTGGTTACTAAATATTCTTATGGCCAAATGTAAGGTTTTTACTGCAATCTACCAGATTGTTTTTTCAAGACATAAAGTAAGCTTTTTTTGGGGGGGGTAGTATTTCCATTATAACCCTTATATGCATAAGAATAGGTATGCATTTATTAAGAGTCAGCAATTCTTACACAAGCTCAGCTTCAGGTGTTCTGCCAGCAGAGAGGATAGCTTACCTTTGCCTCCAAAGACACAAATGCTTCTGAGAAAAGTGCAGGAAGTGAACAGATTTCACTTACTTCATGGAGGCTGTGTCTTCGCTAAAGCCATCAGGATTGGAATTCCTCGCTTTATCACAGCTCTGGGTGGCTGCTTGGACCACCCTGCCGAAGGGCTCACAATGCCCACTGTCAGCTTTTAGCAAACACAACAGATGAGGACGGATGATTTATGGCTGGCCCACACCGATTCTGAAGTAGTTAATGCCTTGTCTCCACGTCACACTTCTGATAGTCAACCAGCTTATTCCCAAAGGCATTACCGACCATTCCTTATTGTACAAATACTGTATTTTAAGTTGCAAATTACTGCATGAATGACAGCGAGTATAAAGGAAGGGGACCACAGGAGAAGGGAAATCCAAATCAGGGGTGTTTACAATTGTGGTTAGTTCACAGTAAAATTTAAGGGCTTTTTTAAAAAAAGAGAATAATAAATAAAACAATAACAAATTGGTGTAACATCAGTCAACCTCTCACTGCAAAGTGCTAGATGCGAGAACGCAGGCTTGGAAAGCATCATTTCATTTGCTCCCTACCAATGCCATACTTAAAGTTCAATGTTTCCTTTACAGAGTGGGAACCAATGGATATCAAAAGAATGAAGTAAAGAAATATGGTGTTTGCTGAAGAGAGAGATGCTGAGAGCTCTTTAACATCATGAGGAACAGATCGTATACAAAGTAATTGGCCCAGGGGCCCTTTGTCAGTGACTGGCTGTGTACTTACCTCACCCTAGTACATCAACCTTCAGGGTGAGAGGGAAGGCAGGGGAAGCATTGACACCTCTTATAGCCTGTCGCAGCCAGGAGAAAACACTTTAACTCTGCAGATGGGTTCAAATCCCAGCTTACTAAGCCCCTTTCATGGCAATTTGCAAAGGTGGTTTTTGTACAAGGTCCAATTGTGTTGATAAAAGTAGAAGTAGTGAAAACCTCCTGGCAAGGGGCTTACAGTAATTGGATAGAACCCCAGGCTGGCTGCCTTCAGGGAATATAGTCCCAGACCCCTGCTTGGCAGGGCCCCTGGGCTGCTCACCCCATTAGCAGAGGGATCTTGCTCTCTCTCAGAACTGCCGGCTCTGCTGTCCCATCCAGGGAGTCTCATTTCCCTGTTTTCCTGAAACAACTGCATTCAGCCTTTAGCATGCCTGCAAAGCCACCTAGCTGGCTCGCTCCTATTCTCCACGCATCCCATGGGCTGTGATTTAATGTGGACGTTCACTTTTGTCTCAATAGAATGGGTTTCCTGCATGAATCACCTTGATTGTGGTTTTATCCTGGGGCACTTAGCCATGATATAAATGATCTTTAGAGGCTTGAGATAAATCTCCTGCCTCATTGATTCACCATTCATTCTCTAAAGAAGAAAGCTTAGGCTTATTTAGCTATCTATTTCCAGTGTTGCCAACAGGCCTTTTGGTGGGGCTGACAACGGAAGATAAATGGATGAATGTCCAGGCTGTTTGCAAAGCAGCTTCTGTAAGTTCCTTGTCTTCCCTGTACCTTTGGTTGTTCTTCATAAACTCTGTCAGCAGATCTTTTTCCGTTTCTGAATTCATGCTACAAGTGTAGCACTCTCTTCAAAGTTTCCCACCCTTCTGCTACCACTAGTTTAAACACATTCCCATGTTGTGCCCGGGGACATGCATCCTTCATTTGGCGCATTTCTGGTAAATCTGGACTGAAGTGAGTTCTAGGAATTCCTGGGGCAAACCTCATCAATGGGGCCTAAGTAATCACGTCCTGTTTCCTTCCATTCATGGACAGCAGGGAGAAAGTGAAGATGGCGTTTCAGGTCAGGGCCATCTTTCCTTGTTCTTCCTCCAGTGGTCCAAATCAGTCTTTCAGGGATGGCTCTTGGTTGTTCACGGTGTTTTACCGAGCACAGTTCTCAGGTGATTGTGTGGACTTTCTGCCTGGCCACAAGGCACCGGGCACCAGTGTCAGCTCTGGACCAGCCTTGCTCTGTGGCACGAGTTACTTTGCTCTTCTCTCTATGGCATGTTCCCTTCCTGGAACCCAGCATTCCTGTGATCTGTCCCTGCTAGGATTTGTCACTGACACCTCTCAAGAAGTATCCACAGCAGCAGCCACACTGGGGGTGCAGCTAATTCCTTCCCACCTGCTGAAGTTCTGACCTTGACATCGGGCAGGTATCTCTTGTTCAGGGGATTTACTCTGGTTGTCTTTAATAGGCTGACTTTCATTTTAATGAGGTTCTTCAGAGGCCCTCAGATTCCTAGAGTAAGGCAAAAAGTTGAACATCTGACACAGGTTTGTGGATGTGGTCCACTGTTCCTTGTATAATAATACACAGTGCCCATCATTCAAGACTTTGGTGAGCTTCATTCCCACACAGCAAAGATTCTTTGCAAAAGCCTATGAGAGGTTTAGGAAGAGGGATTTTAAAAAGTATGGCTAATCCTAGTTATCTTAGATTGGTGTTCATGGTTTGTGGAGACACCACAGGCATCTTTTTGGAGGACCTAGTCCCCCAGACATTTTGAACATTATGTTCAGAGAATCAAGCTTAGGGAGAATAAAAAACAGCTTTTTAAACAGCTGTGTACCTAGATTTATTTTAGCAAAAATTTGGTTGACCTTTATTTACTCCACAGGAGTCAACAGGTTGGGATGTAAATCTACATGGTCAAGTTTAAGTCCCAGCCTTGCTCCTTACCTGAATGTTGTCTCTGAACAAATTATTTGACTACTGTATGGTGCAATTTTCTTATTTATATGGGGACAACAGTGACCTCTGAGAAATGAATATCAATTGGTTAGGAGCTTGTAGCACATAGTAAGTACTCAATAAATGTTAGCTAATGTTATGAATGATTCTGACACAGTGTCTGGGAAATAGTTGTTATTCCATTGCATTTTTTGGATGTATTTTCCGAGCTGATACAGATAATTTTTAAAATATCTCCTAGTAGTGTGGTAAGAAAAGCAATTTGGCATAGAGTGATGGTTAATTATACTTGGAAAGTCATTTTGACTTCCATTGCGGTTATTATTTTGAAATAGCAGTTGCTCAACATCCCCGCAGTACATTATAAATCATTGTGCGACTTCCTGATTATTAGCTGTTTGTGGATAAATCACTTGCAACATAAAAGTCTAAAATTGGATCAAAAACACTTGAAGGATGTTGAAGTCTAAAATTAATATAACCTAGGGCCTCATAACTAGACTTAATATTACTAGTTTCATTGTTACCCATACATTCATTTCTTCAAAACATAACACAAGCCGTTGGAGTAGGTTGTAATAAATAGTCAAGCATATATATGTAATGGCAGAATAACTGGTTTTGGAAAAATTTTATTTGTTGTAGAAAGTAGACCTGTTACCATGGTTGCTTGTGTCTTATTTATAATTGTAGGTTGTCATATCCTAGCAGTGAAAGACTAATTTAGTAACCAGTAGCAAATCAACTCCTTTCAACACCATTCCTAGGTTAGCTGATAATTAATTAACAAATCCCTGAAAATTGCATGTGAATACTTTCAGGCTTAGAAATTACAGTGGATGGAATAGTTTGTGCCTCCTCAAACATGCTTGTGCTTTTTTATAAACAGAATATTACACTTGCAATTTTCATGGTGACAATTAGTAGAAATTTTAAAAGGTGGCTTGTCTCTCTCTGCTGAAGAGTTATCAGCAAATAGCGCTCCCAAAACTTGAAAGGAACTCTAATTATAGCATTTGGAGATTTTGTTGCCAGATACACAGATAATGCAGAGCTTTGTAAACAGACTGCTGTACAGCAATCCAGCACAGAAGGCAGCTACCTCCAACTGGAGATGCTTCCTCTTAAGGCTTAAACTTCAAAGATAACACTTCATGAGTAACTCCTTTGCTTCTCATACTGTGATCCAACGCAAATGAATTGTAGTGCCTGGGGAGGGCATTTGTGTTGGTGACATCACAGCTGAACTCCAGGCCTCAAGCCCATCCAGTTTTGGGTCTGGTTGTCATTGGCAATCTGTATCTATACTTTATTTTCCTTTTCTGTTAGCAAGTTGAGGTGTGGGGGGGTGGGCATGCATAATTGTCGTTTTAAAATTTCTAAGAAACACATTTTCAAAGTAGCAGAAACCTCAGAAACTGCCTGTCTGCACATTGATGTTAATATCTCTTGCATTCTTGCACAGATAGAAGAAATGCATGGCTGGCAGCCAGGCTTTCTGGATGGAGCAGATTGGCTGATGAACACGGAAAAAGGACCAAGTTTTCAGGTGGAAATTTAAGTTAATATTGATCTGGACTCTCTGATATGGAATGACTGTCTGAGCATGAAAGCAATGGAAAGGAATCACAAAGAGAAATTTATATCAATATATTTGAGTTCTCAGGAATAACAAAATCACACATGTTCAAAATATACATCCAAAACATTAAGCCACCAGGAAGTGCAAAGGATGAAAGTTTTTAATATTTAACAAATTTATATAATAAAGGAATCGCTAAATAGCAAGTGATGGGAACACATGGTTCACACTGGAAAAATATAACTTGCTTAATTAGTTTACACAAAAGCATTGGAAGTAGCTAATATTAAAATGATAAACTTAAAACTTGTAGGAGACATTGATTTTCTCCTATTAAATCAGCAAAATATCAAACTGTTGTCTATACAGTGTACCTTTCAGTGCCAGCCAAAGTTCCTGCAGTACAATTGGGGGTCATAGCTGAGAGGTGGATCATCTGCTCCATGGCCTGGTTGCACGATCTTGTTATGTAACTATTCTCTGCTTTGCTTTATCATCTGTAAATTAGGTGTGAAAGAACAACGGCTTAGCTACTTTTCTTGTTACTGAGACACAATATCCAACACCTACAACTTTAAGGAGGAAAGGTTTATTTTGGCTCACAGTTCGTAAAGGTTTCAGTCTGCCGTTCATGGGCTGCAGGGCAGGGCAGCATGGCAGCGGAGAACCGGCTCATGGTGGCAGAGAGTGATCAAGGAGGAAGGATGGAAGGAGCTACACCCTTCCAGACCCCACACACGGTGACCCCTGCTTCCGACCAGGCTCTGCCTCCCAGCATCATGTTTAGCTATTAATTCCCTGATGAGCACCCCTCCATGAGCCAGTCACCTCCCAAAAGCCCCACTGATGAGCCCATGAGGTTTTGGGGGGTACATCTAGATATAAACCCTAAAAAGTACCTACTTCATACGCTATGGAAAAGTTAAGTGAGATAACACGTATAGAACATTTAGTGTGGCACCCCAAGTACATTAAGATATTCAAGAAACCCCCAGATGAAAAAAGTAGGTGCTATCACTACAGTGTTATTCACTGCTAGCAGATTCTTAATCTGCAGTGTTGTAAAATTAGAAGCCAATGTAGGAAAACTTAAATCTAATGCCTTACAGTATTTTTAAAAAAACTATCTCCCCACAAAGTCACAGACATTTTCAAAGTACCAGAAATCTCAGAAACGGTTTGTTTCCACACCGATGTTAATATGTGTGCACCCAGCACCATGCATAAAAGCAATCCTAATGATAATTTCCCAAATGATTTAAATGTGCAACAATATGGAAATTGATTTAAATGATTATTGGGGTGTGTCTGTACTAGAACACAACATTGCTATTAAAAGCTATGGCTTTTAAAGAGGTGTTAATGGCTTGGTGCATACTCAAGACATAGCATTACATTTAAAAAGTAGCAAATGAAATTCTATGATTAACATCCCAATTATGTGAACCCAGGCATAAATATAGACAATGTGAAGGAAACAATAAACATTTTAGTAGCTGTTATCTCTGGGCAGTGAGATTTTATAGGTATTGAAAAAATACTTTCCTGTTTTTAATTTAACTTAATTTTAACTTTTTGTCTTTTTGAGACAGGGACTTGCTATGCAGTTCAGTCTGACTTTGAGTTCATGCTGTAGCCCAGGCTGGTCTCGAACTCAAAAAGTTCCTCCTGGCTCAGCCTCCTGAGTGCTAGATTACAGGCGTGCACCACCACGCCTGGCTTGTTTTTACTTTTTAACAGTGAAGTTTTCTAACTTTTTCTTTTCTTTTACAATTTGAATTCAGAAAAGTTTGAGAAGGCAGAGTATACTATGTCATTTATTCCTCAGAATATTTCAAATCTATTTTCAAAGACACTTGAGAGGAATCATGAGTAGACAAATCTAAAGGAGACACAAATGAAGACATATGGGCTCCTTGATCTGACTTCTCTGTGACGAGATAAGCTCACTCCTGACCCACAAGGGAGTCTCTTCGTACCTCTGGTCATTTGCTATTTGATCAGCAAGGCTTGTTGTGGCCTATTTTGCGTTGGTCCTGGGGCCTTGCTAGAAGACCCCTAGTCAGGTGAGTAGTAAATCACTCCAGATAAAAACAGTTTCAGCAAACAAACCAAAAGAAACATTATACTGTGTAGTTTGAAATCTGAAAATTTATTCCAGTAATTTCTTCAATTAAAAAAACATATATAGTGCTTTTAAAAATTTTGTTCTTTGGAAGAAATGTTTAGATGAAAAAGCAAAAGCAAGATTTTCTAATGTGTGCAAGGTCAGGATTGTAGACAAGAGGGCTGGGTGAAATATTAAGCCGGTTCTCAGTGAGGGAGTGGGTGTCTGAGGACACAGGCTGGCCAGCTGGGCAGCAGGTCACAGAGAACCCCATTGTGGCTCTTGGAGACTGTTGGCTTTTGTTCCCCAACTCCTCTGTCCTGCCTCACAGAGAGCAGAGAAGCAGCCCAAGCCTCACTGCACAGGACTCTCGCTCCTCATTCTGTGAGCACTTCCACCATGACAGACCGGACCAGGGCAGAGAGGTTCAGCCATAAAACAACTTGAGGAGAACAGATCCTAGTATAGGAAAGCCTCTTTCCAAAATGGAAGAATGTGCCCTTTCCTCATTTATTTTGCCTCATGTTAAAACACACATTCACCTACATACATCGGCAAACATACACACACACACACTCACTCACACTCACACACACACTAGCCTCTGATGTCCCTGGGTTCAATATCCACACTTGCAGTAACCCCAGGACCACTATGGTCTGAAAATAGGAAATAGAAAGTTCCAGAAATAATTTATAAGTTTTAAACAACTTTTATTGTAGTATATTATCAACATTCTCTGTTATTAGTATTGTTATTATTAATTAGCATTTTTTATTCATCTCTAAATGTGCCTAACTTATAAGTTAGATTTTATCATGGGTATGTATCTGTAATAGAAAGCACAGTGTATATAGCTGGTCTATATAATGTATGTAGCATGTATGGTGGTACATGCCTGTATTTTAGCTCTTGGGAGACTGAGGCAGGAAGCTTGCTATGCATTCATGGCCAACCTGGGCCATTTAGTGAGATTCCCTCAAAAAACCCCTAACATCCCATAGTGTATATAAAGTTTGGTACTAGTCATGGTTTAAGGCATCTTGGAATGTGCCCACTACAGAGAAGGAGGGACTGCCCTCCACATACACAGACATATAATCATGTAGATATGCTTTTCTATGAAGGAAAAGGAAACCATGATGCCATTAGCATATGAAAAATAAAATATTTAAGGAGATTCATATAACGTGAGGGGGCCACCAAGCTTTTCTGTAAAGGTTATGATTATAGCCACAAGTAAAAATAGCTTAGAAAGTTGTTTGAAATAACAGCTCAACTACCCACAGTTCAACCACCTGCCAGGTTTTACCTTTTGGAAAAACAATCGGAAGTAAGAAAATAATTAAAAGGCTGAGCCAGGTTCAAAGTCCCAGGAGCAGCACCCTGTGCCCTGGGCCCTGTCCTCCTTGGCCTATGCACATTTCTAACGCAGAAGGCCTCTGCAGATAGGGGTGGAAAGGACCCTCCCTACTGCTTCGCAACCTGAAATAACAACTGAAAGTAAGGGGAAAATGAGAAAACCATGAGACGTAGGTGTGGTCACTGAAAAAGCAACAGGCCTGAGCTAATGTCCGGTGGGTGTAACAGGCCTTTCATACCTCACAAGGCCTTGAAGACTCTGCCTTCAAACACAGGAGGAGTGGATTATCACACTGATCATGTTAGGGCTTAATGAAATGGCTATAGTTCTTTATTTTTTCAAAATTTTAAAAAATTTTTCTTTGCTCAGTTGGAATTAGTGTGTGGGAGAAGCATTTTAGAATATTGTCCTCCTGAATTTTTTTGGGGGGGAGTACCGGGAATCAAACTCAGGACCTTGCACTTCTCAGGCAGGTGCTTGTGTCACTGAGCTATATTCCCAGCCCCACCTGAAATATGTTAAAACATATGAAGTTAAAGGAGCAACCTTTGATTCTATATTAAAAAAAATCTGGATTAAAAACCTGAAAATTTATCTCAGTGTGTTTTTGAGGATGTGCACACATAGAAGCACACACGTGTACACACACATTCCATACAGTGATTAGCTGCACTTCAGGAAGATGGTTTCCTTTTTCAATCACACTAGGAGGAAAAATGAAATGCTTTGGGTTATAAAAAAAAAAAAAAGGTTTTTGAAAACATCCACAGGGAATGAACATTTCTTTAAACTCCAGAGATCAATGTAATTACTTCAAAAGACAGATCAATGCGGCTTAGCTTTTGAATATCTAACATAAATACCACCAGTTCCTCCCAGAAGTGATTCATTTTCATTACATTCTATAAAATGCAGTTTTCCCCTATTTGCAAAGCTGCAACCACTTCCCAAGTATTCTTTTACATATGGGGTTGATTGTGCCACTCTGAAAAGCCTTGGAGTGACTGTAACTTCACAAAAAGTTACTGAGCCTGTTGCCCCCATGCAATCAACAACTCCTGTCCTTAAGCTCCAAGCCCTACGAAGCCGAAAAGCAGTTTCTGAACGTCAGGTACTCACCCAGCACCAGTCTGCATGAAAACCCAGTCTAGTACAGGGTATGCTCCCAGCTGAATCCCCAGCACTCTGAAGGATCTTGGGGCTCACTGTGCAGCTCTGGGGCTAATTTTTCATTATCTTCCTGGAGGGTGACTCACTTTTTGGGAAGCTCTGGCTGTTTGAGGAGGCCTTTCCTCCGCTCTCTTAATGTCTCCTCATCTGTTTTCTTTATTAAACACGTTGGAATCCTGGTATAAAATAGTTCTCTGTTTTCCAGTTCAAAATTACCTTTTCCGGTTCTTTTGACCTTGTGAAAATGATGCACCATTCGATAACTCGCTTGGCTTTGAGTACCCCACCTAGTGTCAAGAGAGATAATTGCAGGTTATTTTGAAAATACAAAATGATTTCAATGCCTCTACGTTTCTAAGATTTTGTGATCAGACTTTTCTGTTCCACATTCCAAGAGATGTAGACTGGCTGTAATCTCTCCCAGGCCTCTTGAAATGCTAAGTATTTATGAAAAATATATGGAATAAAATACTTAAAATGTATGTTCAGTGGTAAATTCATATTAATATATGTTTGTGATACATAAGAATTACTTTCACCTTGGGGAGCTGGTGAAAGTAATCATTAATCATTTGTACTTCCCCTGTCTGCCTTTTCATCCCCAGGTACCTTTTCCGTTTCCACACATATTTAAAATTTATTGTTGCTGAGACAAATATTTTGTTTAGCGTAAAATTTCATACTCGTTTAGATTGGCATTTTACCAGTTTGATCTGAAATGTAAATAGTCTATTGAGATCCTTTGTATATTTAATATACACAACACATCTATGACTTTGGGTGGAATAGAGTTGTGTTTATCTTGTGGGACTTGGGGGAGAGTGTTAACTTTCTAAATTGTCACCATAGCTTATGGCTGAATTTGACATTGTGTTAAGATAGTGATATCTGATAGAGAGAGGATTTGCCCCCTGCTCAGTCAGTATCAAGCTCCCCATCCCCACACGGGTCCCTCTCTGTAGCAACAGTTAGTTGGGTGACGTGGCACGTTGTATTTTTGGCTGCCTTTTAAAGGACATGGGGGAATAACCACTGCACACACTTACTGAACAAATGGCACTAGATAGAAAACTTAATACTATGCTGCATATGAAACCACAAACATAAGTTAGTAGTGCAGCATCTTCCGTGCTAAGATTCCATAAACAAATGAAGAGAACCCAATCTCTGCTCTTGTCCCACTCAACTTTGTAAATTGCATTGTGATATGTACTCATGAAACCAGGACTTAGGTTTGAAAACGTTTTAAATGAAATAAGTGATAAATATGGTCAGTATGTATATTATAATAAATTTGATACTACAACGAAAAGTCTTCCTTTCTCCCTGCTGTTGATGAGGAATTATCATCTTTCTTTCAAGTTGTCTCAATGAACTGCATCCCATAAGCTTGGCTGTTGTCACACATGGGTGCTACTCAAAACAGCTAGCAATTCACTTACCCACATCTCACAAGGAGAAAACATTATTGGTTTTAAAAGGCTCCCTGTGAAAGCAGTGTGCTTAATAGAGAAGATGAGATGGCCAGTCCTCCATCAGGGCAGTGCTTGGAATGTGTCTGCTGCTTCTGGTTGGGGTCTAACAACATTGTAGCCCACTCAAACAGAAAGTGCCCTCACCGTGCCATGAAATCTGAGGGCAGCCAGACTGCCACCTTAGCAAAAGGACTGGTTAGAATTTATCACGCTGCATTTCTTGAGATGTGTGTCCGGAGAATCTACTTACCCTGAATGCTCATAAGAGTGCTTGATGATATTGTGCTGGAGGTTAGGAACCCTGGAACCACTGTGCTCAGCAATATCAGCAATGCCCTGTGAATGGAATATCTTGGTTTCTAATTGCAGTTCCCATGGGATTTCTCTTTTCCTGAATTCAGGGTCTCACGCATGTTAGGCAAGCTCCCTACCACTGAGCTGCACCCCAGCCCACCGCACCCTCCTTTCTTCACTGAGTAACTCCTGACCTTAGTGTTTCTGAGAACTTACTTCAGGAAATGCTGGCTTCATGTGGTATTTTGACTCAGATGTATTTTATGCGCATGTACACGTGTATGTAAACATGAATTTTGAAAAACAGAACCAATGTTCTCCAGGCTCTGTAATTGACTGCATACTTTGCTGTTAATTTGAGAACTATTATACATATAACATCTAGTATACAATTAAAATATTCAAGTTTATGGTGGGCTCTTTAGTGAACAGAAAGAGATCATTTCAGTGTAGTCTGAAGATTTTTTTTTGAGCTACTGCTACAAAATGGTCAGTGAGACCAAAAGAAGAAAAATGTACTGTTTGAGCAGACGAAGTATTTCATTTGGTGGACATACTTCATTTGGTGGGTAATGGATCTTGGAGGAGATACTACTTGAGCTACATATTGAAGAGTAAGTAGGAGTTAGTAATCAGACAATGGAGTTAGGCCAGGCTTGTGTTCCAAGCCCAGACAGCCTGAGGCATGGAAGATCCTGTGATGTAACAGAAATTTATTAAATTGTCTGTTATTGGGAAGAAAAAGAGGAAAAAGGAATTACAAGCCAGGAGGAGTCAGTTTATGGAAAAGTCGGCGATCCTCAAACACCATGAGACATTAGAATCATCCAGAACTTGGGATTCATTAGGGCCAATTCGGTTCAGGGATGTGTGTGTTTCTGGTAAGCTCTTCAAGTAATCTGCTGTGGTCCATTGGCAGGAGGTCATTTGAGAATGTTTGTTACAGGGTCACTGGACAGTTTTCAGTGAGTGAGTGCAGTGGCCTGTAGCTTGAAAAAAAGCCTCATTAGTTCAAAAATACTGAGGACACTAATACACACTCAGTACGGAAAGGAAACACCCGCACACAACAGTGAGGACAAGGCCCCACCATTTATCCCTCAAATCCACTTCCCCAGAGAAACCAGTCTTAATTGCTGATGCAAACAATTATGTTTATACTCTTCATTTCATCTAGGCATGTGCATGGAACCAAACCAATGAAAACACAGCATGCTCACTGCTAAAATATTATTTAGCTATAAAAAGTAATGATAGAATGATAACATGCTACATTATGGATATATCTTGAAAAAATGATATTAAATAAAAGAAGCCAGACCCGAAAGGCCACATCATGTGTGATTCCACTTTTATAAAATATCTAGGATAAACAAATAGAAACAAAAAGCAGGTTACCATTTGTCGGAGGACGGGAGAAAGAGGACTGAAGAGTGATTGCCTAACATGTATGAGGTTTCCTTGTGGGGTGAGAATGTTCTGAAACTAGATAGTGATGAAGATTGTGTAGCAGTGTGAATATGCTAAATGTCACAAATGTCACCGAAACCTGCCCTTCAGAATGGCTAAAGTGGTTAATTTTATGTCATGTGTATTTTACCACTAATAACATTAGAATTCAGTGACATTTAGATTAATTCTGCTGTGCTAGCAAGGCCTGGAACATAGTAGGAGGGGGGAGGCTTATGATTTTAAAAGAAATATGTGCTCATTAAAAAGATTCTGAAATGTTCCATGAAGTATTTGTATAAGGGAAAGAGCATTGTTTTCTGGATTCCAGGTACTTTCTCAAGGTTGGTGAATATTGATATCTTTTATCTTCATAATAGCTCTTTGAAACAGTTTATCCCCATCTTCAATTTACAGATAAAAACAGCAGAGGCCCAGAGGATTAAGAAACTTGACCAATATCACATGGCTAATCAGTGCCAGAACCAGGAGTAGATACCATGTAATGTGTCCCTACATTGCTTAGGACATCAAGGGCTCGCCTTCTTCCACGGCATTGAAAGCCCTTTGTCCCTTATTTTTTGGGACATGATGGATTTTACTTCCTGTCCACTCTGAGTCCTTCCCCTGAGCCTTACCCCTCTGTGGCTTCTGTCCCACACCACAGTGAATGACCTTTCATTTGGTTTGTCCCCCTAGCCTGGAATGCCCTGGTGGTGTGACCTTATCTTCACAGCCCTCTGAAGGTGGACAAGCGGGTTGTGTTGGAGATCGGAAGTATGATCTCACACAAAGTTATATAAAGGGTCAGTGAAACTAAGGGGAATTGCAATGTATGTGGAAAATGTGACGATTGTCCAAGTCTACCTCTTTGTAAGCATTTCTGCAGGACTCTTCTAGGAACCTTGGCTTCCTCACTGCCTCCCCAACTCATGAGTCTCCACTCTTGGCTGTGCGGATCTTCTTTGACACTTTTCGACTTTCTACTGTCCTTTAAGGGAATTCCACTCCTTTAAGGGTTCAGTGTCTCTCCAACCCTATTCTTTTTGTTCCCATACATGTCTTTCCTTCTGAATCTAGGGCACCCTCTGAACTAGCAATAGTGTCCCCTTGTGAAGTATTGTGAAGAGAGTTATTGTTCCATTTATAGGTCATAGTTCTACTCGGAATTCTGTTACTGTATATCATTCCCTTTGTGTGTCTTTATATTGTTAAACACAAAACACCTCAGGGAACAAATACAGTATAGGTGGTTTAACGATTTCCACTTAAGTTTAACTGTATACTGTGGGCATTTATTTATTAATGTCAAATATTGAGCTTCATCATTCTCAATGGTTGTAAAGAATGTCTTTGTGTGGCTGAAGCATCCTGAATTGAGCTGCATCTTGATGGATGAAGAGGATGAAGCGGGTGGCCACTGTTGCGTACTGAGCACACATCCTTGAATACACATCTTTCATGCACTTGGCCTATTTCTTTAGAATCCTTTAAAAGTGGAATAGCTTTGTGGGGAGGGAGGCTGTCAACAAAATATAACACTGCTCAAAGGAAGCTCTTTCCAAAATGGAGTTGGAGGCCATGGAAGAAGCAGGATTCATGCAAGTCTCACGCTGCTGCCTGGGAATGTAGGCGTGAGGTCACTCTTTTCTGTTGACAGTAAGCATCTGGAACAACCGGATAATTACACTGTGCTCAGACTCCCAAGATCTGTGTCAGAGCCTGGCACTGTGGTAGATGCCTGTAATTCCAGTACCCTGGGACGCTTGGGCAGGAGGACTGCAAGTTCCAGGGCTCCCTAGGCAGCTTCCTCACTTAGCAAAATGCTGTCTCACAACAACAACAACAACAACAACAAAATTGAAAAGGAGCTGGAAATGTAGCGCAGGGTGCAGGCCCTGGGTTCAGTCCTCAGTATCACCTCCCCACACACAAAAAAAGGCATTGTCAAGAAGTTATGTGGTGCTGTTTTATGGATTAAAAAAGTGAACAGTACTAAATTTTAAAAATTATTATAGTACAAACTACATTTCCATTAAGCCCTCTCAAAACACTGCCCCTTTGCTTTGAATATACCTACCCCATCCCTCTTTCCACTTTCTGAAGTAGTTCTGGAGGTCCTCTTTCACTGGGGTCTTTACAGGGTGTGATCAAGAACCTGGGTGAATGTTGCTGCTGTGTACCATCCTTCTCATCCTTTCCCAGTGAAAGGGCAGGCTCAGAAAAATACCACAGTGCCTTCTCATCCGTCTTCTTTACCAGATACGGCACCTTGCAACTTCTGGCTTTTCCCTAAAGCCAAAATGACCATGAAAGGGAAATATTTTGAATTGATGCAGGACATCAACGCAACCGTGATAGTGCAACTAATGACACTCATGGAGAATCCATGAACTGCTTCAGAAAGTGGTGAGAATGATGGGATAAATGTGTTTGCAACAACAGGATGTGTTCTGAGGGATATTAGTGGTAATGTCTTGTACTGGAATAAGATTTTAGAACTGTAAACATTCACTATTTTGTTCAATTATACCTTCTCTCCATTCTTTATCTTCTATTGGTCATGTAGCCCTCATCGATTTCCCTTTCTTTTCCATTTCTTCAGTTGAAATTTATTTTTAAATAATTTTAATTATTTTGCCATGATCCAAGAACTTTGGTCTATATAAATTCCCATTTTCCTTTCTCCCTTGGAATATATATTAAGTGTAATCTAAATCTGTGTCTGATGAGTTGCAATTACTAAGATCCCCAAATCAAGGTATTTTTTATAATCTTTTAATTGAAATAATTTATATGTTTCAAACTTGAGTGGCATACATTGAAAATGCTCCCATTTAATATGAGACACAACTTGCTTAATTGATCATCTATAGAGAGGCCTTTCCAGTACTCCTCATGGCCCAGGAAGTTTGTATTTGTAATCCCATGGAAAAGTTATTGGAATCCTAGCGAGTCAATTCAAATCTACCACATCCAGTGCATATCACGAGAATAAATACAGGCTAGGTAGGAGGACTGAAATCACCTCTGCAATACGCAGAGAGAAGGATATGCAGAAAGAGTAATCTGCAAAGCACAACTGAGATAGTACCTAATGTTTTGGGGTCCGTGCTTCAGCTCTGACGTAATCATTGAAGCCCCAGGAAGTCATAGCCTCTATTCCCAAGGTTCAATCCCAGCTGTCAGCGTGGAGCATTGGCTCACACATCCTGCCTCATCCCAGCTCACTTGAGGCAGCAACAGGGGGTCGGGGAAACACACCTGCCACCTCCAAAGATTACCATTAGCACCTGGGCTAGACCCATATACATTATTTAAAGTCAATTGAAGGGATAAAGAAAAGTCCCAGCCAGCTCTGTACATATCAGTACACGGAAATAGAGTCAGGTTCAACCAACATGGAGACAATTGCTCCTTTTTCAAGGGGAGTCGCCTAGGTGGTCCTCCACAATTATTAGAAATTCTTTTAAATTTTTACGTGTACAATTTTGTCAGCACTGGATATTTAAAAACTTTTATAGATGAAGAAACATTAGCTGTGACTTTTTAAAAATAATTTATTACTTTAGAAAGCGACTACTGTTTTCATTCTCACCCTATTACTACAGTGACCTAATGATTTCATTAATAAAGGGCTTTCTATAAGAAAGGGCCACTATGCAATTCATTTCAACTCGGTTTTTTATTTAAAATGTCGTGTTATGGTTGATACATTGTGTCAACTTGGGGAATCTGGAGGTTCAACTGAATGATTCATCAGGAAGCCAGGGTACTTACTTTGTATACATCCTGAGCCTGTGGAAGAGGAGGGCATGGAGACTGTGTGAGAGCTACATGCCCCCTGGGTGGGGGTAGGCTGTTTACAATGTAAGGGAAGGAAAGAGGCTGCTTGCAGCAATTCCTCCCTTTTGCTGGTTGTTTTTGCTGTGCTCTGCTGCCCTGGACAGTTTGCCCTCTGCCATGTGCCACTCTGCCTCTAAAGCAGCCAAGTATGGACTGAAACCTCCACAAACTGTAAGCTAATAAACCTTTCCTTCCTTCATTTTGAGCGTTGGGTATTTTGTCTCAGCAACAAAAAAAATTGCTGCAAGCAGCCTCTTTCCTTCCCTTACATTATAAACAGCCTACCCCCACCCAGGGGGCATATAGATCTCACACAATCTCCATGCCTTTCTTTTTCACAGGCTTAAGATATATGTAAAATAAATACCCTGGCTTCCTGCTAAATCACTCAGTTAAACTTCCAGATTCCCCAAGTTGACACAATATATCAACCATAACATGTCATAAATCCAGGAATTATTTTCCTGTCATACATACGAATAAACCTGTGATATTCTTGATTTGCATAGATTCTGCAATATATCAATGACTAATCAATCCACTTCTTTTTCTTGACTTTAAATAAAGTAAAATGAATAAAGAGAAATGTAAAAGTGAACACAATTTCTTGTGTATTTGGATTGATACATAAGTATGATCAACGAAGCATTTCAAATTGGAATGAAGATAAGAAAATGAATGGGTTGGAAAATGGGGCTGAAAATTTGATGGCTATTTGTCACAAAACAGTACACAAGTTATTTAAAAGTAAATTCCGATGCATTTTAGAGGTAAAGAACAATAAAGTATTTCTATATGTTTAAAGCACTGTAAGTAAAAAAACAAATGACACTTCAGAAGAACATTTTAAATTTCTATTGAAAAGAAATACTATGTCTCATATACTAGGGTGACTATTAATGCAAACAAGTAAGATTCCAGTGGAAAAATGGGCTAATGATATGCAGATATATTACACCAGGTAGAAAGTATGGTCAGTAAATGACTACTGATTAAAGAGATGATACAGATTAAAATGACAAAAGATTTATTTTTGTATATCAAGCTAAATATGTATTATCCTGTATTTGTGAGGCTATTAGGTTGTGGGAAGGCAAACTCTTCATTCATTTCTGGTGGGAATAGAAATTACACAATTGTTCTGAAGAGCAATTTAGTAATTCATAATCCTCTTATTTGGGTATAATTTTTAGTCTAGGAAACCATGTAATACTGTATGTTTGATTATCCATCTTCACCGCCTTTCTCCTGTCATTACCAATTAATTTCTCCTTCCATTTTCTAAGAATTGTATATACTTTTACAATTATTCATCCTCAGATAAAGAGTTCCGGCAGCTGTTAACATGCTGTACATTTCTTTAAATGATTCCATGTAATTCTTAATACAGTCCTCAAAGACAGGATAATTTTATCTCCATTTTTCACTTGGAGGAAAATGAAGATCAGACTGATTAAGAAAATTGTCCACGGGAATTGCATTGGTTTTCATCACTCTGACAAAGTACCTGGCAAAAACAATTCAAAGAAGGAAAGGTTTATTTTGGCTCACAGTTTCAGAGGTTTAGTCCATGGATAGCTGGCACCATTGCCTGTAAGCCTGCATTGAAACAGAACAACATGGCACAAGGATGTGAAGGAAGAGCATAGTGGAGGAGGGCTTCTCAGCTCGTGCCAGTAGAGAGAGAGAGAGAGAGAGAGAGAGAGAGAGAGGCAGCAGGTGGGGAGGCATAGCAAAGATATTCCTTTCCAAAGCTTGACCCTCAGTTCCAAAACCCCTAAGAGGCTATCAGTCTAACCCACCCGGCAATATGGCATAGAGATGCTAAAGAAAGACAGGAGAATATTCTGCAGTTGAGCCAATGTTCTCTCTGGAACAAAAGACCTCATCTCCAAATGCTCATGGCTTTTATTGGTATCAATCAGGGAGGTGGGTGGGGATCCCTGCAGAGTGCATGGGGAAAAGAAGCTTTGTAATCATATCAGGCACAGAGACCTCCAATTAGCAGTGCAAGGCTAGCACCTTTACTGCCAGGAAGGTATGCTTTCTGAGTCCCATGGCCTCAGCTGAGATATTATCCAGTGTCTTAGCCCCAGAATCTCACAGGTTCCTTCTCAAACCTCCATTCCAAGCATCAACATGGAGGCTACTCTTGTTTGCGCGTTGCTGCTTTGCTGTTAATGAGATTGCCAGTGCCTCAGCCAGACTCGGTAACGTTCTTTTAGCCAATTAAGAGAACATTTGTTTCAATATAGCCAGCTCTCCATATCTCCGTGAATAGGGTGAAGGAGAGGACAAGGACAGGTCATGGCACGGGCTTTGTCTCTCAGGAGAGAGCAGCATGGTGGTCTCCCACACCCCAGTCACCACTGCCTCCACATAGGCCACCTCCTAATAGCCCATGGAGCTATGGACTCATCAAAGGATTAACCCACGGGAGAGGCTGACACGCTCATGATTCAGTCTCTTCTCTAGGCCCCACCTCTGAGCATCACTGAGTTGGGGATCTCATGCTTTCAATGCACGAGTCTTTGGTGGATACTTCATATTTATACCATCACAGCAATATAAGAAATGCAACTCAAATTCAGTTTTTCTACCATTCACATGAAGATGACATGTACTAAAATGATTTTTTATTGATTTCTTCAGTAAATTATTTTGGAAAGTTATCTTTTCTTTGAGTATTCAAGATATTTTCCTCCACCTGCACTATTTGTTCATTAGCTGTTCTATCACTTTTGTAATTATTCATCCTCAAATAAAGAGTTCTGGCAGCTGTTAACATGCTGTATGTAGAAAACCCATCACCACTGTCCGGATCTATCTGGTCTTATGGTAAACTTCTTAGACTGCAGTGGGCTTTTGGTTTTACGGTAAACTTCTTAGGCTTTGGTGAACTTTCGTTTAGGCCCCTTCTGTGGGCTCCAGATTCTCTGGTCCTATGAGCCAAAGGAGACGACTGAAAACCCACAGTTACGAGGCTGTTGTATGACTGATGTGGGTCCTCTGCTCTTATCTCTGGAACCCCCAGGATGCAAGGAACTCAAATTGCTGCCTGTGTCGCATGTTCCCACTAGATAGAAGGAGCACAGGCAGCCTGGGAAATGTTCCACAGTGTTCTTAGGTCTCAAACAATCTCTTACTTAATCATTAGAAGAACTGGGGATGGAACAGCTGGAATCAGGAGGTGGAGGACAGAAAAGGGTACAGGCCAACTGCCCTTATTTTTGAATGACAGCCTCTATTATTTTCAGAGGCAGATGCCCATTGGTTAGACACCTGTGGTTTGTGTTATTTGGCTGACTTGACTTCAGAGGTAAAAGTAGAAGAAATTCTCCCAGATTCTGGCAAGCATCTTTTTCTCTTCTTAAAATTGTATTTTGACTGTCTTGAAAATGTTTTTGTGTGTATTTTAGTAGGAAATAGGAGAGGCAGTATCAGGGACTGGTAGCCAGATGGGGACTTTTTAATCAATTCTTTTGAAAATTTGTAACACAGAACGAAGTCTTGTAGCTTCTTATCTTCATAGAAATGAACACAGCAAGTAACTTTACAAGTTACTTGACAAGGTAAATTTTTGGAAGCATGTTACAAAAGCATCAAGGTGCGCAGAATATTTTTGTCCAGTGTTTGTATTCACTTGGACCTTGTTATAACAATTTCGGAGTTAGTAGCTACATTGAAGGACTGTTAATGTCTTTCCCGGCTAAGACAGCAAGGAACAAGTCTTTATGAATGTGTGTGTGTGTGTGTGTGTGTGTGTGTGTGTGTGTGTGTGTGTAGGCATGTGTGGGTGGCAAAGGCATTTTAGGGACTCTGAGTTAGTGCAACAGATAAATGTCAGACCTAAATGAGGATGACCTGACCAAGGAGGAACCCATAGTCAGCCAATTTCTGTCTGTAAACACACAAAGAACTCTAGGATAGATGGAGAGGTGGCATTTCTGGTTTGAACTATAAGAATAACAAGGCTAAGATATCATATCAGGCAAAACATGTTCTCTAAAAACAATTGAACTTTGCAAAGTCACCATGCTCAAGGACATCCTTAAGTAGTTATGATTTTATCTCAGTAAATCCTTTGGTTCTTATTTGACTCTAGCTTTTAAAAACAGATTTGTCTCTAAAACAACAGTCTTGATGTAAGCTGCAGTTGCTGAAGTGGTTAAGGATGAATGCTGGCTTGGCCTTCCCTGGAGGTAAGGACACAGATTTTTTTGTTTTCAAGTTGAATCACCATTTTTTTCTCTTGATGTTAATGAACAAAATGTCAGCTTATTAATAATAAGATCATACTAGTTAAAGAAATTAAGTTTAACACAAACAAATTTTTATAAGCCAAATCATTTTTATACTTCAATGGATCTTGTCCAATTATTTTTATTAGTCAGTATTAACATCTTCATTTTATAGATGGGAAACCGAGGAAAAGCAGGATCCAGTTCCTCTAGCCAGGGACTACAGAGGGTGAATACAGTTCATTGGATGGGACCAGAGAGGTCTTTGGGCTCCCAGTCCAGTGGTCTTGGAAGTTAGAGCTTTTTTCCCCTGGTTAAAAAATGCTCCCTTGGTCACAGTTTACACAGATTAGACAAGTCCACTTTATTTTAAAAGTTGACCAAATCTGCTTAACAATAGTGCAGCATATTTATTTACTGTACAGGGGAGAACATGTCACTATCCCAAATTGAATTTTTATCATTCTTTATTGTTGTGGAAAACAAGTAACATAGAATAGATTCTTATTTTTGTGTTTTCAGTTTTAGTCTATTTTGTAGATTTATTGCATGGCCATAATTTGTAATGGCCATAACTTTTTCACAGATAATTATTCTATTAGGTATAGTATAATATACGGAACACTACCCAAATCTAGTGACTGTGCCAAGTTGTTTAGCATTTTAGCTATTAAATTTTTTTCAACTCTGTAATGTAGATATCAACATTTTGCATTTTGCAAATGGAAAACTGAAAGTTTAGAATGGCTAAGTAGCTTGGCAAATTTAGCACGGCTACTTAGCAACCCGAGGATGGGGGCCTTGCTTTCCCTCAGTATCACCAATTTAATGACCATGCACGATTCAGTCAAGGGGTCCTTGTTACAGTACATTCCCACATCTGTTGGACTGTAATACATATGAGAACTGGGAAATGTTTTGAAGGGAACTTTTCCCACTATTTGCTTTAGTTCCTTCGGATAGATTCTCAGAATATAGTTCTTATATCAGTTAGCTTTCTGTTACTCTAAAACAAAATTACCTGACACAACTAACTTATAAAAAGTTCATCTTGGCTCACAGTTCTGTAGCTTCCACTCCAGTATCATTGCTTTGGGCCTCCGGCAATACCAGCATATTGAGACAGGAGGAGGATGACACAGGTGGGACAGTCCACTCACCTCACGAGCCAAGAGGCAGTGAAAAGAGACACAAAAGACCAGAGTCCCACAGCCCCCTCTGAACGCGCTCCCCTAGGACCTAAGGACTTCCCCCAAAGCCCCACCTCCTAAGGGTTCTACATGTCCCTGCAGTGTCACTCTAGGGACATATGGGGGAGCATCCAACATCCAAAGTGTGCACTTTTTCCCTAGTGAATACAAACATACTTCTCATATGTCAAACGTTCTGTAGCTTTATGGTTCTTGATATGTATTCCCAAATTGCTTTGCAAAAGTGGCTTTTCAATTTATACTTAGTCACTGTTCATTGTGAGGTATTTGTTTCTGTTTATCTTTCTTGTTCATTCCTTTTTTTTCTTCCTTTTGGAGTTGTAGCCACAAAACATAATAAAAATCCATGGGGGAGGGGCTTTAAAAACCATTCCACAGAGGATCCGGGGAAGATGGCGACCGGGTGAGCAGCAAGGGAGCGAACCTCCTTAATAAACACCACCAGCTCGAGACAGACTTGGTGAGCGTGAATGCCGGAACCTCGGCTGGGAAGTTTAAACTGGGCGTATTTCTCTGAGATGCCGGGGGAGATGTGGTAGGGCGGACCAGGCTGCCGGGGCGAGACGTGGGAAA
>PVLD010000120.1:348671-383945 GCA_004027595.1 Dinomys branickii | reverse complement strand
TTGGTTCAGGTCTGTTATTTCTTTGCTGAGTTTCTGTCCAGTTGACCTATCTCTTTGCGTCAGAGGGGTGTTTAGGTCCCCTATTACAATAGTGTTATTAGTTATTTGATTTTTCATGTCTGTTAAGATTTGACTTGTAAAGTTAGGTGCTCCATTGTTTGGTGCATAAATGTTTAGGATTGTTACCTCTTCCTCTTGCAGCTTTCCCCTAACTAGTATGTAAGGGCCTTCTTTATCTCTTTTGATTGTTTTTGGTTTGAAGTTTACATTGTCTGCAAACATAATAGCTACCCCTACTTTTTTCTGGGGACTTGTTGCATGGAGAATTGTTTTCCAACCTTTAACTTTCAACCTGTGGATTTCCTTTTGAGTAAAATGTGTTTCCTGTATACAGCATATCGTTGGGTTGTGTTCCTTTATCCACTCTTCCAATCTTTTCCTTTTGACTTGTGAATTGAGGCCATTTACATTAATGGTTATAATTATTATATGTTGGCTTATTCTAGTGATGTTATTTATTTGTTGTTTTCCTTCTTTTGCTGTCTGTTTACTTACTTGTTCTGTTTAGGGGATTATTTCTATCGTTGTTCTTGGGATTGTGGTCTATTTTTTCTCTGTCTAGAATATCTTTTAGTGAATTTGAAGGATAATTTTGCAGGATACATCAGTCTGGGTTGGAAGTTGTTTTGTCTCAGAATCTGTAATACCTTGCTCCAAGCTCTTCTTGATTTCATGGTTTCCGTTGAGAAGTCTGCTGTGATTCTGATGGGTTTTCCTTTATAGGTGATATGTTTCTTTTCTCTAGCAGCTTTTAATATTTTGTTCTTTTGCTGGATATCTGGGATCTTGACTATTATATGTCTGTGTGTGGTTTTCCTTGGGTTATGGGTCGTTGAGGTTCTATATGCCTCAGTTAACTGTACTTCAGTATCTTTTACCTTGTTTGGGAAATTTTCTGCTATTATTTCAGCAAATATTCTCTTTATATCATTTGTGTGGTCTCCTGCTGTTTCACTGACTCCTGTTACTCGACTATTATTTCGTTTTGCCTCATCTTGCAGCTGTTGGATTGATTTTTCTTGGGTTTTTGATGATTTTGTGAGATCCTTCCTTTCACGCTCATAAGCTGCCATGCTATCTTCAAGGTCTGAAATTCTATCTTCGGTTTCATTTAAGCAGTTTTGCAAGCTTTCAATGGAGATTATTGCAGGTATGTGGCTTATTTCTGCTTTAAGCTCTTCTGTGGCCTGTTGGAGTTGTTTCATTATTTTGGATGCAGTCGTTTCAGAATTTGCAGGTATGTGGCTTCCTAGTTCCCCTATATTCTCGCATCCAGGATTCGTTCTGGGTGGGGTTGAGTTCTGAGACTGCGTTTTGTTCTTCTGTCTTCCCATTTTTGGGTTACAGATTTGAAATATTGAGCAATAAATTACCCAGGCACTTCACTAGGCAAGGGTCTGTTGCAGAGGCTGCTCCAATGACTCCTCTTCAGGAGAATGTCCCTTAAACTTTCTGCTGAGAGTTCCGCTTAAAAGGCTGCTCAGGTGCTGGTTTGTGGGGTGGGCTACTCCCTACCGGAAGACCTGGGTGGGGCTTGTAAATCCACTCCCCCGCCCGCCCAGGGCTCCCTGCAGGTTTGGGGACAGATCTCCTCCCCCACTCGGTGATCCAGTCATGGCACGGAGATAGCTCACCCGTTTCTGAATCTGTGCCGGCAGGAAGGTTCCAAAGTGCCAATTTCCGAGCTCTCCGGGTCTGGGGGAGGGAGCGGGATGCTCCACTCCTCTGTGCTCCTCACCCGGGGCCACAGACTGCAGGCCGCTGAGGGCTTTGGCATCCGGGGCCAGGACTGGAGGGATCCTGTTTCGCTGCTCAGATTTGCAGAGCCTGCCCGAGGAGCGTGTGCTCCGAGACCCTCCCACGCTGCAGTCGCTAAAAAGCCAATTTTGTGGCCACCGTTGCTGGCAAGCCGCGCAGGATCGGGAGGTGTGAGGACCGAGCCGCCTGTGCCCGCGGGGCACTCGGACCCAGCTGAGCCACCACCCGTCTGCCGCACCGAGCGTCTCTGGTTCCCAGCGCTCCGGTCTTTCCCGCTTCTCGCCGGGGCAATTTGGTCTGACCCGCCACGTCTCCGGCAGCACAGAGAAACACGTTCAGTTTGAACTTCCCAGCCGAGGTCCCGGCGTTCGCACTCGCCAAGCCTGTCACGAGCTGGGGGACTCTATCAGCAAGGATCCTTCCTTTGCTGCTCACCTGGTTGCCATCATCCCAGTAAACTTGTAATCTTACTGGCTTACTGGTTGATCACAGTATTGTTTGTGCTGTGCCCATCTTGTGATTTTTTACATACCTCATGACATTCCTCCCACCTTTGCTGTTTGAAACTTCCTCTGTAAAATGGAGTCTATAGCAACCCACCTTCTGAGTCCCCTCCTGTCTCTCAGGAGCTGTACCTCTCACTCCTCAATAAATTTTCCTACTCAACATCTATTGCTTCTGAGTTCATTCTTTGATGTTGACAAATAGGAACTCAGCATGTCAGACATCTAGCAGGTTGGGAATTACATTTATTCCCTCTATATCATTGGGACTGCTCAGCAAGATAATTGGAAGGAGGTAAGAGTCCGCTATTCTTTCATGAATTCTGGATTGTGACTCACTAAGGTAATCACAAATTATACTTGTCTGCCAAATACTTAGGCCTTAAGTTTTCATGCCTTGTCTTTTTATGCACTGGTTTTGTTAAAGGAATGATAAATGTAAGTTGAGAAATACATTTGGTCTTTTTTCTTTTCCCAACTGAAATTTTATTGTTTTGGATTTTTTGGCTTTTCTTTTTGTTTGTTTGTTTGAGTAAGATCTCACTGTGTATTTCAGACTGGCTTTGAACTCACTATGTAGCTTAGGCTGTCCTCAAAGTCATGACAATACTCCAGTCTCAGCTTTCCAACTACTGAAAATTACAGATGTGTATCACCATGTCTTGTATTCGCTTTGAATTTTTAAGGGATTTTTTTGCTAATGACATCTACCTCTAAATTTTTGAAAAAATGATGTTAGAAGATAGTCTATACCATTTCAATTATTTTAAATGTATTGAAAGTAATTTTATGGCCTAGTATATGATATATCCTTAAAAATTTCATATACACTTTAAAATAATGTCTATTTCCTTTTGAGGTTGTAGTATTGCATAAACATCAATTAAGCTAAATTGATTGTTAGTGTGAGTCAAGATTTCCAATATGATTATTGAGAGAACAGTGTGGTAACTGCCAAATATAATTTTGCATTTGTCTATTTCTCAGTTCAATATTCTCACTCACTAATTATCATGTTTTCATAATATTCCTTTATTATTATGAAATGTCCCTTTTTCCATTATAACATCTGATGTTCAGAAGTATTACCTACTTAACATTAATAAAACTACAGCAACTTTCATTTGATAAATACCTGTATGATACTCCTTTTTCTGATATTTTTCTTTTAAGTGGCTATGTTTTGTACTTTAAGTGAGATTTTGTTAAAGATAAAGAAGAAAATTATAGACTAGTATCCTTTGTAAATATATAAACAAGATTCCTTTAAAAGTATTAGCAAATCAAATCCAGGAATATATAAAATGGATGATATAGTAAGTTGACTGTAATTCAGAAATAAAACATTGGTTTAATATGTTAAAATAAGCTACTATAATCCATTATAGTAATAGACTATATATGATCTTTGCAACAGATTCATAAGAGCGTTTTATAAAATTATACATTCACTAATTATACCCAAAACTATCTCAAAATAGGAAGAAAATGCTTTACTCTGATAAATGGCATGTATGAAATATCTGCAGTTATAATTGTGTAAAGTACTGAAATGTATTTCTCATGATGACAGGATGGTTTCAGCCTTATACAAGAGGTACCAGCCAATTCAAGAGAAACATACACAGTGAAGACACTAAGAAAGAAAAATTGTTTATTTGCAAAAAAACATGATTTCTACAGACCTAAGGAATGTACATAAAACTTAACACAACTCATCAATGTTTAGTATGATATATAAAAATTACTTGTATTTCTATATAATCACAGACTAATTAGAAAAAAATAAGTATATGTCAGGTATATTAGCATCAATAAAATTGAATATTCAAGGGTAAATTTAACAAAATATACTTAAAAATAGTTTACTGAAAATTACAAAACACTGCTAATAGACATTGAAGAAAATTTAAATAAATAAATATTTTAAAAGGCCGAGGGACCAAAAACCATTTTGAGAAGAAACAGTGTTGGAGGATTTACTCCTCTTGAACTCACAGCATACAACAAAATTATATAACTAGAAAATATGGTATGGATGTATGAATGCTCTAGAAAAAAGAACTGAATACAGAGCCGAAGTAAATCCAAAACTATATGGCTAATTATTTTTGACAGCATTGGCAATGTAATTTCATAGAGAAAAATCTTTCTTCAACAAATTGTACCAGACAAATTGAATATCCTTCTAAAGAAAAAAGTTAATCGTATCCTTTGTTATACACTGTAACACTGTATAGGTAACAGCTGGAAATTCATTATAGAATTAAAAATAAGAGATAACGTAAGCTATCAAGACACTTTTATTAGTATATATCTTTAAGAAATCAAACTGATAACCTTCCCCAAAGGAACATTCTTGGCTTACACAGATAAGTCCGTGAATTCTCACCACCATTCGAGAGAGAAGTGGAGCCAACCATAAACAATGTCTTTCAGGTAATAGAAGATGACAGACAATGGTTTCCCCAACTTGTCTAGTCAGACATGCACTCAATGCCAAAACAAGCACAGGAAAACTGCAGCTATCCACATGGCAAGGAGGAGGAGCCCACGCAGTTGCTACAAAAGCTTCCAACTCCCCCAGCACCAATCGAGGGAAGAAAAGAAAGGCTACACAGTAGAAATGTTTCAAAGGATATCAGTGGAGGTAGTTAAACAGATCAATAAGGTTCTTGGTGAATTCACTAATGCAATGGCAAGAATAAGTCAATATTTACCAGTTATAACAATCCACGTGTTGGTCTTAAATCACCAATCAAAAACACACAGATTGGAAGAATGGATTAAGAAACAAAATCCAGGGCTGGGATATAGCTCAGTGGCATAAGTGCTTGCCTGGCAAGCCTGAGGTCATGAGTTCAATTCCCAGTACCAAAAACAAAAAAAGAAAAGAAAAAAAAAAGCAACAAAATCCAATAGTATACTATATAGAAGAAACACACTTAACCCAAAAACAAAATGATAAACTAAAAATCAAAAGATGGAAAACAATATTCCATATAACAGAAACCTGAAAACAAGCAGGAGTAGCTAACCTATTTGCAGATAAAATGGACTTTCAGATAAAGGTGAACAAAACAAAGAATGACACTACATTGATTAATAAAACTATTCAACAGGAAGAAATAACAACTATAAACATATATGCACCAAACTCTGGTGCATCCAACTTCATGAAACTAATACTAAATGAACATAAAAGATTAGACAAACACCAATACAATTATACTGGAGACCTCAATACCCCACTATCATAATAGATAGATAACTAAACTAAAGATCAACAAAGAAATATCAGAGTTGAACCAAACCTTTGAACAAAAGGACTTAATAGGACTTAATCTACAAAGTGTTACACCTAACAAGAACAGAATATACATTTCATTTGGCAGCGTGTGGAACTTTCTCTAAATAGACTACATACCAGGTAAGAAAACATGCTTAAGTAAGTGCAAAAAATGCAAAATTTACCATATATATTATCAGATCACAGTGCAATGAAATGAAAAAACAATGATAAAAGAAACCACAGAAATTGTGCATATATGGAAATTAAACAGCACACTCTTGAATAATCAATGGGTCACAGAAGAAATTAGGGAAGAAATTTTAAAGGTCCAAGAATTAAATAATAATGACAATCAAACATACTAGACCTTATGAGATATTATGAAAGCAGTCTTATGAGGGAAATTTATAGTTGTGAATGCCCGCATCAGAAAAACAGAATACTTCCAAGTAAATAACTTAATGATGTACCTCAAGGTCTTAGAAAATGAGTACAATCCAAATCCAGAGCTTGTATAAGTAAGGAAATTATAAAAATCAGAGCAGAAATCAATGAAATGTGAAATAAATAATACAAAGAGTCAGTGAACTAAAAGCAGATTTTTTGAAACAATAAAATAGATAAACCCTTAGCAAATTTTACAAAGTGCAGGCAAAAAAAGATAAAAATTAATGCAATTAAAAATGAAAAAGGTGACATCACAACAGACACTACTGAAATCCAGAAGATTATTAGCAACTACCTCACAAAGCTGTATGCCAATTAATTGGAGAAGTCAGAAGAACTAGAGAGATTCTTAGATACATATAAACTACTAAAACTTAACCAAGATTTAAAAATCCTGAATAATCCAATAGGCAGTGAAATTGAAGTAGTCATAAAAAAATCTACCACTTAAGAACAGCCCAGCACCAGAAGGATTCACTGCCAAATTCTACAAAAACTTTAGGGAAGATATAACACCAAGAGGATACTCTTTAAAGAAATTAAAACAGAAGTATTACTACCAAAATCATTCTTGGAAACTAGCGCTGCTTTGAGGTCAAAAGCAGACATGGATCAAACCAGAAGATGAAACTATAGGCCGATCTCTTGAATGAAAATAGACGCAAAAATCCTCAACAAGTTCCTGTCAAATAGAGTGCAACAAATTATCCAAAAAATATACAGCACAAGTAAATAAGTGTCATCTCAGAGTGGAAGGAAGCTTTCACATACAGAATCAATAAATGTAATTCGTCTCATAAACAGAAGTAAGGACAAAAATCACATGACCATCTCAATGGGAAAAGCCTTTAACAAAATCCAACATCCATTCATGATAAAAACAGAAGGAAATAGGTAATGATCTTATCTTAATATGATAAAAGTCATTTGTGACCAACTTATTGCCACTATCATCTTAAATGTGGATAACCTGAAAGACTTATGTCTAAAATCAGGAACAAGTAAAGCATGCCCTGTCAACATTCCTGTGCAGTGTAGTCCTCAAAACATTAGCAGAGCAATCAGATGAGAAAAAAAGATACAAGGGATGTATAGGAAATCATGGAGTTGAAGTGTCATTATTTGCAAATGACATGATTCTCTACTGAATGGACCCCCAGAATTTCACTAGAAGACTAATAGAATTAATAACAAAATTCACTTTGAAAAAAGAAATTGAGAAGGACAACAGAAAAAAGGAAAGATAGCCCTTGTTCCTGGATAGGCAGGATCAATATAATCAAAATGACTATACTTCCAAACTGATATTAGTGACATCCCAAACAAAAGAGCAACAGCATTCCTCAAAGATGGAGAGAAAATAATAAAAATTTCACATGAAATCAGAGGAGACCCAGAATAGGAAAAGCAATCCTGGGGGCAAAATCAAAGCAGGAGGCATCACAATCCCAAATTTAATTATATTACAAAACTATTGTGATTAAAACAGCACAGTACTGACACAAAAACAGCTATGTGGATCAAATAAATAGAACTGAGGAGTCAGAATCAGCCCCAGGCACATACACCTGTTTGACCTATGACAAAAGGGACAAAAGCATACACTGGAGAGAAGATACCCTGTTTAATAAAAGGTGCCAGGAAATTTGGATATTCATTTGCAGAATATTTAGTATAGATATATCTCACCATGTACTAAAATAAAATCAAAATGGACCAACTACCTAAATGCAAAAACAAAAAGAATTGATCTGCTGGAAAATGAAGCAAATAAAACTCAAAGACGTAGTCAAGGGCCCTCTGAACAGAACCCCAGTGGCACAAGAAATAATACAGAGAATCAACAATTTGGATCATATCAAATTAATAAACTTCAGCACAGCAAAGAAACAAACAGCAGGGTGAAGAGACAGCAACAGCATGGAAGAAAAAATTCGTCACTATTCCTTAGATGGAAGACTAATATCAAAAAATATATAAACAAGTAAAAAAAATTAAGGCCCCTCAAATAAAAGACTCAATCAGAAATAGACAACTGAAGGAACAAACACTTCTCAGAAGTACAAACAGATACTGTTGCTGAACTGGTACTAAACTGAATGGAAAATGCTCTGCACTCAGGAGTTAGGGGAAATCAACCAACTTTATTATGCTTGCAGGCAGACTGGGGAATTGCTCCCAAAGTATCAGCCTAGAGCTGGTTTGGGGCTTAGTTTATACAGGTTTGCAAGCAGGAAGTACAAAAGCTTTAAAGTGAGATGGATTTTTATTGGGTAGTATCAGTTATCTTTCATTGCTGAGCAGAAAGTCTTTGAAACAAGTTAGCAAATAGTATGTTTGGGGGCTGGAAAGTACAGGCTGTGCGACTGGGTGCAGTCAAACAGAGCTGGGTCAGATTATCTCTGGTATAGTCAGTCAAGGCTGAGTGGATGTAACAGATGAGCTATGTGATGGGTTGCATGATCTTATTTTGTCCTAATCTGGTGTCTGACTCTTAGTTGATTTTAAATGGTTTTTTTGTGGTAGTGGGAATTGAACTCATGATCCCATGCTTCCCAGGCAGGCGCTGTGCCAATGAGCTATACCCCAGGCCCTAAATTTTTTTTAACATCGGTGACAGTTATTAAAGAACATCTGGAGAAATAGACTATGTTCATAGGATGGAAATCTCGCTGTTCTAACATTGCCAATTCATTAAAATTTAACAATTCAATTCCAATAAAAATAGTAGACAGTATCTGATATAGAAATTGACAAGTTGACACTAAAATGAACATGGAAATTAGAAAAGCCATTGCAAGAATGAAAGAGAATAACAAAAGACTTCTGTTACTTATTTATACACTTCGTATAAAGTCATTAATTAAGAGTGTGGCATTGTTGTGAGCCTAAACAGGAAAATGGAGCAGAACAGAAATTCACAATTTGATCCACAATAATCTATCAATTGAATTACCAAAAAGATGCCAATAAAATTTAGTAGAACACAAAGTATTCTCAGTAAATGCTGTTGAAATAAGAAGACATATGTCTGAGTAAAAATAAATCTTGACTCATACCTCACACACAAAAATTAATTCAAATAAAGTTAGTAAAGAGTTTATAGAGCAACAGCTTTGTGATTTGGGCAAAAGAAAGCATTTCTTCAACAAAATAAAAAGAAGCACTAAGCACAAAATAAAATTGTTCTAAGCTAGACTTGGGGAGTATTAAAAAATCTTCATTACAGATGTTGAATATGGAAAGGAAAGTCAGAATTGAGAGAAATTATGCACACTTTATATATTTCAAAGGACCTGCATCCAGGTTGTATAAATAACCTCAACATAACCATAATGACAATTTGAATAACCCAATAAAAATGGGCAAATATTTTGCAGTTACTCATGGAAAAGGACATGCAAATATCCATAAGTATATAGGTGAAAATGTTCTATATTGAACACAAGGGGGATGCAAAGGAAGCAGAAGGTTCAGAGAAAAACTAGAGGTGGAAAGATAAGATCAGGAAACTTACAACAGTAAGTTTACTTTACTGTTTTTAGTCACTTCATTGAAATAGCAGAAGAACTTTCAATGGATCAAACTAGCAACATTATCTGAAAGCAATATTTATTTTCTGAAGTTAATTCACTTTACTAAATTTTAGGTATACATAATAATCATAATTATCAAGGAAATTTGTATCTGTGCATGATATAACTTGATTCCTTTTTTCCCATTTCCCTACCCTCCCTTTAGCTTCTCTTTCCGTCCTTACTCACAAAAGCTTAGTCTTCATTTTCCTTCTTTCTTCATTTTTTTCTTTTCCTTTCCTTCCTTTCCCCCTCCCAGCCTCAGGCTTCCCCTCCCACTTGAACATTTGCTTCCTATTTTATAATATCTATTGTACATTTTGGTCCTTACTTACACTTCTGGTTTCTTAGAGAAACAATGCAGTGTGTACACATGTGTGTCCAATTTATTTCACTTAAGAGTATGGACTCGAGATGCATCCATTTAGCCAAAATGTCTCAAATTCATCCTTCTTTATAGCTGAGTAGTACTCCACTGTATTAAAATCACATCTTTAGCCATTCATCAGTTGATAAGCATTTAGGGTGTTTCCAAGATTTATTATCTATTTTACTAACTGTACCTCCATAAACATGAGTGTGCATATATTCTTGTGATATGATGCCTTTCATTCTTTCAGGAATATACCAACAAGGGGAATAACTGAATCTAATGGAATCTCTAGTCCTAGGTTTTAAGGGATCTCCATACTGATTTCCACAATGATTACACCAGTCTATACTCATGCCAACATTGAAGAAGGGCTCCTTTTCCCCACAGCACCACCAGCATTTGTTGTTGATTTCTTGATAATACTAATCCTTTCTGAAGTGAGATGGAATCTCAGCATTGTTTTAATCTGCATTACTGAATGACTAGTAATGCCGAACATGTTTTCATATCTTTACCAGTTCTACTTCTTCTGGGACATCTCTATTCATTTCAGATGTCCTGGTGTGGGTTGTGTCTTTACATTTTGGGGTCTGATTTTTTTAGTTCTTTATAGATTCTGGATGTAGTAGTCCTTTGTCAGAGGAACACCTGTAAAAATTCTTCCTACACTGTGGGTTGTCTTTTCACTCTGTTGATGATTTCCGTTTATGTGAAAAAGCTTTTTAATGATATGAGATCCCAGGTGTTAGTGTGTTATGATACATCTTGTGTGGTTGTGTTTTTGTCCATAAAGTTTTTGCCTACACTTGTCTTCAAGAATTCCAACTATTATATCTTTCAGTAGATTTAGTGTTTCTGTTATAATATTAACATGCTTGATCCATTTAGATTTTAGTTAAGAGTATGGTGAAAGACGTGTGTCCAGTTTTAAACTTCAGCATGTGGAAAGCCAGTTTTTTGAGCATCATTTATTAAAGAGGCTATTCTTCTTCCAGTGAAGATATTTGTCTCCTTATAAAATATAAGATGGCTAAGTGTATCTGGAGTTGTCTCTGCATCTTCTAATATGTTCCATTGATCCTCAGGTCTGCTTTTTTCCCCTAGTACCATGCTGTTTTTATCACAATAGCTTTGTAGTATAATTTCAAGTCAGGGGTTGTGATGCCCCCTGCCTTGCCTTTGCTTCCCCGAATTGCCTTTGCTATTCTATGTCTCTTCTGGTTCCAAACGAATTTTAGGATTGCTTCCTCTGTTTCTGTGAGATATGATACTGGAATTTTGATCAGGATTGCATTAAATCTGTATAAATGTTTTGGAAGTATGGCCACTATCTCTATATTAGTTTTTCCTATCTACGAACAAGGGATACCTTTCCATTTTCTGATATCTTCTGTAATCTCTATTTCAGAGTACTGTAATTTTCAAAGTAGAAGTCTTTTACTTCCTTCATTGATTTCTAAATATATCATTTTTGATTGTATTGTGAGAGGTATTGTTTTCCTAATTTTCATCTCAGTGAGTTTGTTATTTGTGTACAAGAAGTTTATAAATTTTTGAGTGTTGACTTTGTATCCAGCTACACTATTGAATATGGCTATTAAATCTAGAATTCTTTGGGTGGAGTCTTTGGGATCTTCTATACAGAGTATCATGTCATCCATAAATAATAGCAATTTAAATTATTCCTTTCCTATCATTATTCCTTTTATTTATTTCTCTTGTCCCATTTCTCTGGCTAATGTTTCCAGAAGCACACTAAATAAAAGTGGTGACAATTGACATTCTTGTTTTGTTCCTGATATTAGAGGGAAAGCTTTCAGTTTTTGACAGTTTAGTGTGCTATTGGCATTGATTTGTCATAGATGGCTTTTTTCAGATTGAGATAAAGGCCATGTATTCCAGTTTTCTGTAGGGTTTTTATCATGAATGGGTGTTGGACTTTGCCAAATGCCTTTTCTGCATCTATTGAAATGATCATGTGATTTTTATCTTTGGTTCTGTGATAAGGTTTATTACATTTATTGATTTATATATGTTCAACCATCCCAGAATCTCTGGGATAAATCTTACTTGGTCATGGTGTACAATGTTCTCAGTAGTTTGCTGCATTCTGTCTGCCAGTTTCTTACCAAGTATTTTTGCATCTATGTTTATTAGGAAGATCGGCCTGTAGCTTTCTTTTTTGTTTGTATCCTTCTCTTGTGATATCAGGGTAATGCTTACTTCCAGGAATGAATTTAGGAATATTGTTTCCCTTTCAATTTCATTAAAAAATTTGAGAAGTAGTGGCTCTAGGTCTTTTCTAAGAATCTTGCAGGATTCAAGAGTGAATCCATCAGGGCCCGGGTTTTTCTTTGTTGGTAGGTTTTTAATTACATCTTCAACTTCACTGACTGATATTGGGTTATTTACAAGTTTGTATCTTCTTGATTGAGCTTCAGTAATTTATATGTACTTGGGTATCTGTCCATTTTTTCTGTATTTTCCGTCTCATTAGAATACAGATTCTTAAAGTAGGTATCGATGATTGTCTTGGTTACTTTTCTTTCGTTGCTGAGACAAAATACCCAACATCCAAAATGAAAGAAAGAAAGGTTTATTTAGCTTACAGTTTGTGGAGGTTTCAGTCCATATTTGGCTGGTTCTGAGGCAGAGTGGCACATGGCAGAGGCCAAACTTTCCTGGCGGCAGAACACAGCAAAAACAACCAGAGCAAAAGGGAGGAATGGGGGCAAGCAGCCCTTTCCTTCCCTTACTTTGTAAACAGGCTATCCCCACCCAGGGTGCATGTAGCTCTCACACAATCTGGATGCCCTCCTCTTGCACAGCCTCAGGATGAATACAAAGTAAGCACCCTGGCTTCCTGCTGAGTCACTCAGCCAAAAGTCTATAGACTCCCCAGGTTGACACAATGTATCAACTGTAACAATGATATTCTGAATTTGTGCAGGATCTGTTGTGATTTCACCTTTTTCATCCCTGATAGCATGGTTTGGAGTTTTGCTTTCTTCTTTAATTTTACCTGTTACCCATTGGTTGTTCAGGAGGGATTTTTAAATTTCCATGTGTTTATGAAATTTTTGAGGTTTCTTTTGCCACTGATTTCCAATTTCATTGCGCTATGATATGTATGGGACAATTTCAATTCCTCTGCATTTACTTAAGCATATTCTATGATCTAGTATGTGATCTATTTGGAAAATGTCTCATGTGCAGCTAAGAAGAATGTTTAATCTGATGTGGGGTGTAACACTGTGTAGACATCTGCTAAGTCCATTTATTCAAAAGTTTCATTGAGTTCTAATATTCCATTGTGGATTTTTTTGTCTAGTTGATCTATCTGTTTGTGACAGTGGGTTATTTAGGTCCCCATTAGAACTGTAGTAGTGCTTATTTGATTTTTATGCCCTTTAATTTTTGTTTTATATAGTTGGGTAAATCAGTAGTTAGTGCATATATATTTATGGTTGTTATCTCTTTGCCTTGGATTGCTCCTTATCAAGGATGTAGTGACCTTCTTTGTCATTCTGAATCAGTCTTGGCTTGAAATCCACTTTGTCTGTAAATAGAATAACTATCCCTGATTTTCTCTGGGTTCCGGTCACGTGAAGCACTGTTTTCCATCCTTTGACTTTCAGTCAGTGAATTTCCTTTTGAATTAAATGTGTTTCTTTTGCTAGGCATATAGCTCAGCAGCGTAAGTGCTTGTCTGGCAAGCCTGAGGTCATGAGTTTGATGCCCAGTACCAAAAAACAATTAAAAATTTAACAATGAAAAATTTAAAAAGTTGAACTGCTGAAACTTGCTCACTGAAACAAAAAAATGTGTTTCTTTTATGAAGCATATTGTTGGATCTTGTTTCATGATCCATTCTGCCCATTTTTTTTTGATTAGTGAATTGAGATCATTAAGATTGATGGTGATAACTGATATGTATTAACTTATCTTTGTTATTTTCCTGTTTTTTGGCTTCTTTTTATTCCCTTCTGTTTAACTGATGGCTTTGCCTGGTGGATTCATTCTGTTGGTGCTCCTTAAGTTGCATTGCTTGTTATCTCTTCCTAGTCTGTCCTTTTGGAGTACTGGTTTGGTAGTCATGAATTTCCTCAGTTGTTCTTTGTCATGGAAATGTTATTGCTTCATGAATTTTGAAAAATAGTTTTGTGGGTACGTCAGTCTGGGCTGGAGGCTATCTTCTAATAGGGCTCGAAATATTTCACTCCAAGATCTCAGTAACCTAAGGGTTTGTGTTAAGAAGTCTGTTTTGATTCTGATGGACTTGCTTTATAGGTGATTTGTTTCTTTTCTCTCACAGCTTTTAATATTCTATTTTCGTGTTGAATTTCTGGAATCTCGACTATTATATCCCTCATGTAGTTTTTTTTTTTTTTTTTTATCATGGCCAGTTGGAGTTCTGTATGCCTCATTTTTGTATCTCAAACTGTTTTTTCTATTTTGGGATATATTTTGTCATGAAGTCTGTTAACGGGATTTTTATCATTTGTGTTATCTCCTGCTTTGTAATTACTATGATCGATTTATGTTATTCTTCTTTCCATCACCTAGCAGCTGCTCAACTTATTTTTCATGATCCCTTGCTATTTTTAAGAAATCTTTCTTTCTATGCTCACTAACTGTAATACTGCCTTCTATATCTGAGGTTTGGTCCACACATTGGTTAATTCTGATGTGTATACTTACAATGGAATTTTTAATCTCCTGGATATTTGCTTGAATCTGTTTAATTGATTCCATTTCTTTCCTGTGTTGGGTGTTCATAGTTTCCATCATTTTCTTAAGCTCTTCTATTTCTTTTTTCATGTATCTTCTGTACAGTCACTAATCATGTCTTTAATTATGGTTACCATCTCTGCAGTTACCTAAGGAATTATTTCTGATTTTATTTTTTCTAGAGTCTCATTAATCTGCTTGGTTACTTCCTCTATTACCACCACAGAAAGTCCAGGTGGGTGACTTTCAGATTGTTCCACCTCCTTGCCCCCTTGGTTTGCCTTTGGTGAGCTGGAAGTTGGGTTCCATCTTGTCAGTGTATCTTCTCAATTTCTGTTTTGTTCTTAGTTTAATTTCTGGGTTGATGCCTATGGAAACTAGATTTATTTCTTGAGAAATGACTACTTCTCAGAAGTGTTTTCAAGGTGTAAGTGACTTTAGGTTTTGCATCTACTGCAAGATCCTAACTTTTTGACTTTATTGGCAATGAGAAGTTAAAATATCCTCAGCCCAGCTCCTAGGTCTTTGGCACTGGCTTATAGTATTTTTTGACCCTTAGGCAATCTCCTTCTCTGTATACCAGGAAGAACACCTGGTTAGAACAATTATATCTCTTTGGCTAAAATAGTCGATCAACAATAACAAAAGCATCAAACACAACCTTAAAAATGACAAACTGAGGTAACAATTAATTCATCCCCTTTAGTCATATGGAGTAAATTTATGGTTATTTAACAAAATCTAAAATGAATCCAAAAATTTTATGTAGTAAATAAGCCCTCAATATGGCAATTTTTCCCTCAGGGGAGAACATTTATAAGGTATTAGGGAGAAATAGAGAAATGGAAGAAAAGGGAGGGGCTAGAAGAAAGGCTTGAGGCCAAAGAAAGATCATATACAACTTGAGAAACTTATGAAAAAGATAGCAAGGAAAGGAAGAATGAATAAATAAAAGCAAGAAGAGAACAGAACAACAACAACAAAAAAGTAGAAACTATGTTCACACTAATGTAAAACTAAGAACAAACAATCAAGGAACAAAACAAAACAAAAACAAGAAAAGAGAGAAAGAAAAAAAATTAAAGAAAAAATGTCCACTTCAAGTGTGTCTCTGCTGTCACTGGTATACAATGTGGGCAGACAGAGTCCAGAACTGAGTTGATCAATCACAGCAAGCCAGCTGTAGCTTTACAGGAAGTTAGTGGGTAATCCTGGTGAGCCTGCCCCTTCTGTTCCATTGAAATTTAGGCTGGTTTCTGGCTGTAAGACTGGAACTAGATCCATTCAGCTTCCTACAGCCTGTGCACTTTGGCAGGCTCAGACTTAGTTCTCTGCTGACTTGAACTCAGCTCCCTGACCTTCTGTCAACTTGAACTTGGCTCCTTGTCCCCGATACTATGAGCTTCTAGATGGAGCCAGCAGTTGCCCTGAGGTTCTGAGCTCAGCTGGCTCTTCTCCAAGGCTACCAGCCAGTTACCCTCTCCCGGAGGACACCTGAACCCAAATAACTCACTGCTCTGTTCCACTGGTGTGTTTCTCAGTAGAAGCCTCTGATGTCACCAATAGTCACTATGTGTCTGCAGGTTTAAGTCACCCCTCCCATGCAGTGAGACTGGGATCAGGGAAAAAGCACTGCCCACTACCTCCCTCTTCATTGAATTCTTTCTCTTTGCTCTCCCTGTGGCTTCAATTCTCACTTCACATCCTCCTTCTCAACTTGATGTTGCTCTTCAAGCATCTGGACAACAAACCTTGGAGAGGCTCTTTCTCTGCTGTTCACCATTCCACCATTTTCCCAGAAGTCCTAAAACCACTGATTTCTAAAAGTTTAAGAAAATTAACTTAATTCAAAAATTAGTAGCCTAAAAGTTTGCAGATTAAATTCCCTAATATGTATACCTGGAATTTAAAACAGTTGAACTCACAGAAGTAGGGTATAGAATGATGGTTTCTGGGGACAGAAGGGAAAGGGAGAGTGGGGAATTTGGGAATATGTTGGTCAAAAGACACAAAATTTCAGTTAGTAGTTCAAGAGACCTACTGTGTGACATAGCGACTATAGGTAATAACCATGTACTGTGTTTTTTAATATTGCTAAGATAGTAGACTCTAAGTGTTTTCATTACAAAAAAATGAGTTTGTGAGGAAGGGGGTACAGCCTTTTTTCTCAAAAAGTTAATATAACGTAAATGTAAAGAAAGCAAACAAGAAGGAAATGAACATAGGGGCAAATATTAATGAAGTTAGATAACAAATTGATGATGATGAGAATCAGCTATAAGAAAAGGTTAGTTAAAAATTGACACCTATTTAATGAGACTCATCAAATGGAAATGGGACAAATAATAAGAATATTAAGGTTGAAAAAGATGGTGCCATGGAGGTCTTCCAAGTGTTAAAAGTAAGTGAGAATATGTCATCATATTATCAATATAAATTTTATGCCAATGCGTAAGTGACATGGCATTGATTCTAGAAACTAACAGAATAAATAAGTATCTAACAGACATATAAATCTCAAAAACTCACAATTCCTATTGTACAGACTAAATATAAAATAATCTAAACAATATAAAATCACAAAATGAAAATTTCAGGTTTTGATGAACACATAAGTAATTTCTAGTTTTTTAATATTAGAAAGAGCTTCAATATCTCAAACTGTTTCCCAGTGAAGTGCAATTGTAGGAGAAAAAATGCACATGGGGTTGACGGTGGGGTTATAGGAATGGACATTTGCCAGTGATACTTGGAAGTCCAGCAAAAAGGTCCCATTTATATTGGTTAAAAACAAACACCATAGTATATGTCTCTGTGAAATGCAGAGATTCATATTTTACATGAAAACTAAAGGGCACTGGATATTTTCTCCCTCATCTGGAATTTTGTATGTGGAGGGAAGAAAGCAACAAGCACAGAGAAAGTTAGAGACAAGTCCAGGCAGCCAAATCAGTGGGGTCCCGAAGCACTGCAGCAATATGGGACCAGGAGTGCAATCCTAACAGACTGTCCTGTGGCACAACTCTGAGTATGTTATATGCTCCAGACTCACTGCAAACCTGCCTATTATCAGAGCCAAGGACTTTAATCTTCCGTCAAATTGGTGAGCTGCATAACAGCATTGAAATTAATTCCTTTTTTTATTAGCTTAGCCAAAGTTCCAAAGTACAGTCACCATGGATTTCCTTAATAATTTGAAGTGAAATTGCTGAGAAGAAACTCACTGCTTCCACTGAAGTTTAAGATGCACTGAATACTTTCTAGAAACTAATTGATACTAGTTTCTAACTTTCCCTGTAAGGTTGTGGCTTTTAAAGAAGACTCATCCTTTTCCCTGTGGAAACCCATATTGCTCTCTTTTGCCCTGAGTCTTCTCACTGAGCTCTTCACTAGTCTTCTGCTGTCATTTTAGGATAACTGTAAAAGTTGTAGGTTACTTAATTTCATGGCCTCAGATAGATATGATAGTCTTCTTGAGTGCACATCTGTATTAGTCATTTTTAAATCGCTGGGACAAAATACCCGATTTCCAAAATGGAAAGTGGGAGAAGTTTGTTTTGACTTACAGTTTCACTGGGCTCAGTCTATGCTTAGCAGGCTTCAAGACAGAAACAGCATGATGAAAGAACATAGCAGTGGAAAGCTCTTCAACACAAGGTGACCAGGAAGTAGGGAGAGAAGGGAGGCTTAAATACACACTTCTAAGTTACATCCCCTGCCTCTACTGACCAGAACCTACCTCTGAGCATGAGAATTTTGGGGAACACTTTAGAGGTAGAACATAGCACCTTTTCCATTCTAAATGGCAAGCAGTTTCCTCAGTTGAGATTTAAGCCTGGTAATGTCGTACACTGCTTCATCTACATTTCTGTTTCTCAGCCCTGAGCAAACATAAATGCAAAAAAGTTTTCAGAGCTGCCTCTCCATGCCCAGCTCAGCGCTGATAAGCACATTAGTGGGGGCTTGATACTGTTGGAGAATTTAAGAGATGGGAGAGACCATTGAGAAACAGGAGAATTTTACTCCAGAATTTCAGGTGCACACCCACTCAGGTAGACTTGTGAGTGAAATGGCTGAGTGTCAGACAAAGGAACGGCTCCAGCTTTTATGCATGTTTTCAAGGGCGTTGGTGTGAAATGAGACAAAGGCAGTTATTTATTCAGTGACAGTTTTCAGCTTAGCCTTGAAAGAAAACAGTTACAGAGGAATCCAGGGTGTCCTAAGACCCTGTTCACAGAGACATAGTTAACAACCTTCTCTGTATTTCTTGAGAGAAATCAATTTCTAAGCTGTCACAGGGCTCCATCTACAGGAATATAGCTGTCTACTTCATCAGTACCAGAGCAGAGGTCAGCCTTGAAGGAAAACAGATTCCTGAGAAACCACATCCTCCCAGGACTCTGTAAGAATTTTATTATTTACCTTATTTGTATCAGGGGTCAGTAGTTGCAGGAAGGAGGAACCTGGGATGGTAACTATGTGAAACTTGGAGAAACCGCTTAAGAAAATCCAATCTCCCTCCAAGTTCTGCTCCAATACTAGTCTAAACTGCAAAGGATATTATAATTCAGCAAATTTAAAATTGAGCCATCAAGTACTTCCAAACACCAATTCTTTTTTTTAAAAAAAAGTTGTATTAGTGCATGTTAGCAGTACATAATGATTACATTCATTGTAGGGAGTTGGTACATGTATATAACACATATCAATTCTTTCTTCCCTTCCTTCACCCCCTTTTGTTTTGCCAGCGTAAGATTCATTTACTTTTCTTATGTCATTATACAATTAATTATAAAATATACAGATTAACAACAAGGTTAGCAGGCCAAAAACTGCATAACACACATCAGACAATCACATCAAGTTAAGATACACTTTTAGATGCACTGTCCATTCTGGATTGCAATAACCTTTTCCTCTCTTTCCCCCATTATCTTTTATTTCACAGCTTATTAATATATTAAGATTTTCATATAAAAGAAATTATCCAGTGTTTAAGCTTCTGTGTCTGATTTATTTCACTTAACATTATGGTCTCACATTGCATCCATTTTTCTAAAAATGACACGTTTATCCTTCCACACAACAGCGTAGTACTCCATTGTGTATAAATGCCACATTTTCTCAATCATTCATTTATTCATGGACGTATAGGCCTGTTTCCAAGATTTAGTTATTATGAATTTTGATGTTATGTACATGAGTATGTGCACATCTCTGTAGTATGAAGTCTTTAATGCTTTTGGGCAGATACCTAGAAGGCGGATAGCTACATTAAATGGACTTTCTAGTTATAGTTTTTTGAGCACTCATCACGATTCCCACAGTGACTGTATCTCCTTAAACTTCCACCAACAATGAATAAGTGTTTCTTTTCACCCACAGCCTCACCAGCATTTGCTATTGGTTATGTCTTAATGATGGGCATTTTTTTCTGGGGTGAGATAGCATCTCAGTGCTGTAACTTGCATTTCTTACATGGTTGAGGATGTTGAACATTTTTGTCATTTATTTATTGGCTGTTTGTATTTCTTTATCTGAGAAGTGTCTACTAATCTCAGATGCCCATTTTGGATTGGATCTTTAAATTTGGGTGGTGTAATTTTTTTTTAGTTCTATACATTGTAGATATTAGTCCATTAATCCATCTAATTTAACAGCTTCCTCTACTTATGGATGTCTGTTATGATACACTTCAAGTCTTCCAAGCTAATATGAATAGTATTCATATTACTAAGTTGAAAAGATTGAATATCCAACAGAAGTGCTCAACGTGACTGTGTCTAGGTTTCTCTACCTCTCCCTAAAAGATCTATAGGCCCTCAATACATTAAGTAGGTCAACAGTGTTTCTGGGTTCTGGGCTTATCCCTCCTGGAGACACAAGTGTTTCTCCTATGTCCCACAGTTGCAGCGGTGCCAGTATTTACAAGGTAGTCCAATGCCACTTCCTTAAGGCTCCTCCAAAGATCTTTAGAGAATATCAGCACTTCCAAACACTGCATCTCTCCTTCTGCTCTTGAAAGATGGTTGGGCCTTAGAAACATCTAGAGTTATTCTGTAAGACTGAAAGACTTCCCCTAGAATGTTACCTCTCCTGGAATGATGTTCCATCTTCAGGAGTATCTGACAATAAAACACACGTAAAATCACTTGGTCCGTCCTGCCACTCTATGATATTCTGCATTAAAGTACAACTTATTATTTAAAAAATTTTACTCGCTTCCTACTTTGCATGAAATGCTAATTTCTCCAGAGTTCATTTAAACCAGGATGATTACATGCAAGTATTCTCAGTCATGAATTTCCTAGCTTTAGTTAAAAAGCTGTAAAGTTGGTCTATAATTTTTTCATATCAGAATAAATTTTTATTTTTGATTGAAGAATGACTGTAGTATGTATTTATGTAATGCAATTTGATGTCACAATAGATGTGTCCTTTGTAGAACAATTAAATCACGTTAGTTAACATACCCACCACCTCACCTACTTATCACTGTTTGGTGGTGTGCATGTTTAGAAAACTCTTTCAGCAGTTCTGAAATATGCATTATTGTTAACTATAGTCACCCTAATTATTAGCTATAGTGTGCAGTGATCAATAGACCTTGTCCCTCCTAACTGAAAATTTGTATCTTTTGACTAACATTGCTTCTTTATAACTATCCGTTCACTCCCTACCCATCTTTTATACTTAAGTGAGATGGCCTACTATTTGTCTTTCTGTACTGTCGTATTTCCCTTAATACCATATCCTTTAGATTCATCCATCTATTAAAAATGGCAGAACTTCCTTTTTGAAAAGGAAGTTTATATACACCACATTTTCTTAATGAATTTGAGCACTGAGAGGTATCTAGGGTGTTTCCATTATCTTGGCTATTATGAACAATGCTATGGTGAACATGGAGGTACAGACATCTCTTTGACATGATTTCAGTTCCTTTGGATATACACTTGAGATAATTTTTCTAAAACCTTTTATGTGTTACATTGCCTCATTTCATAAATTCACATGCATTTTCTTTTTAGGTTTGCCTTGAATAATGTCCCATGATTTTTGGTTTTGAAGAATTGCCAAGGACAAAAACAACTAACTTCATACCTATATCTCCTCCCAGCCTCTATTTTATCTACTTTATAATTATGGGCACTGGTACACAGAGAAAGTTCTGTGCATGTGACTAACTACCAGAAGAGACTAATGCCCAATAACATATGCCTTAGTTTCCCAGAAAGGACAGCCTGAGCAAAAGGCTCATGTGCCAATCTGTGACCAGAGAGTGTGTCCCTTAGAGCAGCAGGAGGAGAGATGGCAGTGAAGCAGGGAAAGTCAGAAAGACAAACTGGCTGCCCAGATGAGTGACCGCTCAATCCTATGGGATCATCTGAAACTCTAAATTCATTTCAATGTAATTTAATTTAAAATAAAGTTTTTATTCCTGGAGAATATGTTCTCTGACCACAAGAATATTAAATAAAAAGTCAGCAACTAAAACACTGGAAACAACACAGATATCCTTCAATGGGTAAATGGATAAATAAAATATAGTTCATCCATACTGTAAAATAATAAACATACTGCACTTTCCATACTGTGGCTGTTAATCCTGATGTATCACTCTCATTGCATTAAGAAATGCCTAGCCAATTAGTAAAACACGTTCCTGGGTGTGTCTGGGTGTTCATAGGGTCTGTGTGTCCCTGGTCCTTCCTCTCTGGTGCTGCTTCCCTGCTCTTCTCCTGGCTGCCTTAAACTAAGCAGCTTTGCTGTGCCTTTCTTCTAAAGATTTCCTTCCTTGGAGCCAGCTGACTATGTACTGAATCTCTCAAACCATGAGCTAGACTGGGCCTTTCCTCCCTTAAGTTGTGAGTTTCAGGTATTGTGTTCAGTAGCATGAAAACTGAATAATATCACATACCATGGAAAACAACTCAATTTTAAAAAAGTACTGATATATGCAGCCTGGCAGAAACTTTAGATAACAATGCTGAGTAAAACAAAACAATTTTATATGCTGTATGATTTCATTTGTATAATATTCTAGAAAGGAAAAAATTATAAAAATAAAGAGCAAGTTAGTGGATGCCAGAAAATAAGAAGTCTGAAGGTGGGAGAACAATTGGGGTTGTTATAGGAAAATAACACAAGGGATATTTGTGGTGATAGAAATATTCAGTAGCTTGCTTATATCAGTGCTAGTATTCAGATGTTTTTCCTTCTCTTTCTTTCTTGACTCAACCCAGCATTTCACGTCCAGATGCATGGCCTAGGCCACTCATGGTGAACCTTGCTGTGGCACGCATAACACACTACCTAGACGCTTAGATTTTGGAAATCCTACCACCACTAGCCTAGCCGCTTAGACTTGGAAATCCTCAGCCTAGAGCAGCAAAATCTTTGGGATGCCAATTGCCCCCTCCCATGTGGTGGTGGGAGGGACTCATGATTTCCCTTCTGCAGCCTTGTCCTCCTCATCTGAAGAATCTCTGGGCTCCAAACTTCACATATTGTTAACCCCGTTTTCTTCTTTTATTGGCTGTGCTTAAGTCACCACACATGGACTTGATGACTGTGGGCCAGTTGTGGGTCTTTCCTGGCTTTCTTGCTAGAGATTTGGTTTGTATTCAATGAGCTAATATAAGTACTAAAAATTGAAACAGATCCAGAAGAAATACTTCTTATTTATCTTAATTTCTTGTTGCTGGGACAAAATGCCCAGCCCCTACTTCTTAAAGGGGGAGGGGTTAATTCTGGCTCATGTTTGTAGTTCCTGGTTGGCTGGCTCGAGGGCAGAAAGGCATGGTAGAGGACCTGCCATGACCTGTACAGGCAGGTCATGGCAGACAGCGTCCAGGGAGAGAACGGAGGTGTAAGATGAGAAATAGACCTTTCTGGGCCCTGCCTATTGACCCACCTCCTCTGACCAGATCTCACCTCCTAAGAGCACACTCAGTTATAAATGCATAATCCAATCACCTTCTGAAAGCCCCACCTGGGAGGCCCAAGGCCTTTGGACCTCCCTGATTTAAACATAATACCATCTTAAGCCATAATATCATCATCATTTAAGGACAAACAATTAAAATCAGCCTAAAATATCAGGAAATGATTCAATGAACTCTAATGAAACCATAAATTGGGGTACTAAGGGCAGTTGTTTTCAAGTGAAGAACTCGTGTTTTATTCATGTAGGAGGACTGAGAACAGCTTGACTAATGTCTGCACCAAACAATATGGCACAGCAATTTATGCTTATATATATTTGCATAATGCGTAAAATTGCTCAGGGAAAGCTCACAGAAATTGGTAATAGTTTTTCTCTTTGGGGCATAAAAATTTGGCAGCTAGGTGACAGTGATATGAGCGAGATTCTTTACTGTATATGTTTATGCTTCTTGATTTTAAAAACACCTATTCATATGTTGGAAGTACTAATATAAAAGAAAGAATTCTGATTAATTCACTGGAACCAGGGATGTCTAAATCTATACATAAAAGTCATGATCCTATACGCTAGACAAGTCCAGATTGCGTAGTGCGATCAGGCAATTGCCATCCTAAGAAACGCCAGGGCGCCATCTGCAGGACAAACTGAGAATTCGTCGGTTTATTTGTCTGCTGAACGGAAGGGCACCGTCCCTGGGGCATAGGTTGAGACACCATTCGAAGAAGATACACAGCACTTATAGAGATAGCAAAAATGAACGTATGTTTCGTTGAAGATATTCAGGAAATACACTTTCTATTTACTAGTTGAATCTTTCATCAAAAGTGTTTAACAGCTTCTGAGACATGATTCCTTCCGGTATAAAATACAGTTGTCCAGGCCTGTGTTTCACAGCTGTGTGGATGTGATTGTGGTATCTAAAGTTCACCATTCAGCTCTTGTACATCCTCAGAGTTCTTTAGCAGGCACCGGTGTTGTTACCGGTCTCCGTCTCCCACATGGTTTCTCTTTCAACTAGAAGCCTTAGGTGCTACACATCAATCCCTTCCCTTCAAGGCCAGATGAAATCCAGTCACTCAAAACATGATGTGAGTTTTGAGATTATACTTCAAGGTCACAGGGAAAGGTCACCTGAGCAGTGACCTGGGAGGGACGTCCCTTGTAGCACTCAGTGTGTGACACTCAGGAGTCCTTGCTCCCAGGTTTCCTGACCAAGCAATGCCCAATCTGTGGACCTTCTCCTACTTCCTACCTAGATGGAGCAACAGCTCTCTCCCCTTTCAGGCTTCTTTCAGAAAAGTCAACACACCTCTGGACAAAAGCAGACAAACTTTATTCAGAAAAAATAACTATTACAACAAGGAGAGGACGAGTACTGCAATAGAAAAAGATGCTTATCCGTAAGACCTGTAAGCATTTCCACAGTTGCAGAAGCATACTTCCATTTGCAACCTTTCCACTGAGCACAGAACCTTTTGTTTTATAGGGAGGAATAAAGAAGGCCAGAAAGAACCAAGGGTCCAGGAGCCATGTGACATGCTTGGGAAAAGGAGGTAGAAATATCCTCTTAGGTTGTCATGTGGGACTGTCCTGTGATCGAATGTTTGATGGACCTCAGGGGCCAACGTCCACGGGACTAAGGCAATGAGAGAAGCGTGACTAATGTTTGGTGCAGGAAGTGATTGGGTGTTTTGTTTATATTGGTCAGTGGGGACAAATGCTCACACACTATATTCTCACAAGTAAAGAGTAGGAACTTGGAAGACCTGTATCTTGCTTTGGCTCAGGGAAACAAAAAACCCATCTATAAATCTTGTCTAGGCCATATGGAGAAGCACAATCCCTACAAGATGGCCGAGTTCTTAGCTGTCACAATGTTGTAAGAGCACAGGGCTCAGGAATAATTGCCATTTCCAAACTAGCACTTTATATCCCACCTCTCCTGGTGGTAAATTGAGACCATTTACTCATTTTGTGTCTGTCTTCATCTGTTTATACTCAGGCAAATAATCATTTAATTAAATACATTTTTGTAAAACTAATTGACAGCAAGAAGTTATCCTTATAATCACAGAAAGTTGCATGGAGCACTGTCTACTTCCCTCAGTGCTTCAGGACATCTTTCGTAAGAACCTTCTTCCACAGAATCCCTATAATATTATCCCATTTAAAAATTAACTTTGATTTTATAATATTTTTTAGTAGGCAGTCCATAGTCTCACTTTCCTAATTGTCCTCCAAATGACTCTTATTGGCTTATATCCTTCCCCTACTCCACTTTATAACAATATTTGTTCATATGTTTCATTTGGTTTTTCTGTCTCCTCAATTCTTTTTGATTTTTCTACTCAAAGTATGATCTATGTATCAGTGTTATTATTGCCTGGAAATTGGTCTGAAATGCAGAATACTAGGCTCTGTGCCACACCGACGGGATCAGAATAAATTTTTGAGCCCTTTTTATAGTTGACCTGTCTGTACTTTAATAATTGACAGTCACTGCTCTTGTGTGTTGATTTCACGTTTCTTATTTTGAGTTTTTGAGAAGTCTGTCAGTTATCTTCTCCATAATCACATTTATAGTTTCTTACCTGAATACCAAAATCACTTGTATCTGCTCTACAACATTTGCAAAATGATGATTTTACTTCTTTACATATTTCTGTTGCTTTTGGTATTTTAAAGAGTCCCTTTTCCTCATTCTCCTTTTGATTGCACAAGTAATAAATACATTCTTATTGAACAATTTTAAATGACCTCAAATTCTATAAAGAAAAATCTACATCACCTTTTCTATTCTCAGTCATTTTTATTCTCTTCTTCAGACGTGACTGCTCTCAATTGATTCACATTTATTTGTATCACTTGGGATTCAAAGAAGCAGAATCAGGAGACCAATTACAGAAAGAAGATGTCTTATAGGGATTAGGCCTTATAAAATGTGGGAGGTACTGGGATAGTGAAAGTCTTGAAGGAGAATCAAAGATCAGAGTGCTTGGAAGTGACAGATTAGGGAAGCGAAGTCCCACCCAGCTAAGAGGGGTCAGAACCAGGAGGTTGTGGACAGCGTTGTGGAAAGCCTTTACCATTGAGTAACAATCTCGCTGTGGCTCCACCAGCACAGATTGTGATTGGCTCAGGGTTGCTCCCTAACATCAAGCCCAGATACCAGAAAGATCACATGGCCATTGCCATAGAGCTTTGACCCCTGCTCATCATTGTATCCGACCACGGTGCCCTTTGAAGAGTAGGGACTGCTTCCCTTTCACCTTCCAACTCATACAAGTTCCACTGTGGAAGACTGCAACTTGGATCAAAAAAGAAAGCACAATCCTGCAAGGCATCCTACTCTGCCTTTATAAATAAAGGCAGGTAAGTGTACTCACATTACATTTTTATTAGCATACATTTGCAATACATAACAATTATGTTCATCCCACTAATCTTTCCCCTGCCCCCCGGTTTCCTTTCCCAATCTCCAAAAACCTACCATTTTAATACCACTGTTCCTTAGTTTTACCCTTGTATCTATTTCTATTTTAGATGCCTCATGTAAGGGAAACCATGCTCTATTTAATTTGCTGCATCAGGCCTTGTTCATTTAGCACTGTGGTCTCGTGTGCCACCTGTCTTCCTCCAAATTACGTGATTTTGCTCCCCTTTATAGCTGAGGACTATTCTGTTGTGTATATCCAGCATATTCTTTCTCCATTTGTGTTGACGGGTGTCTGGGCTATTTCCAGAGCTTGGCTACTGTGAATCAAACTACACTTCTCATAGACTGCAACCCTACTGTGAACATTGTCTTGTGACTTTGCTGGACATAGCACAGCCTTTCTAAATCAATCAGTATATGCTACGCACTAAACAAAACTACCTGCTTTTAGAGCTTTTCATTACTCTTAGGCACCGTTTTAAAACCACTGCTGCCATCTTTTGGTGATTCTAGAATTAATTAACGTGCCCCAAGCACCACTAGAAGGCATGGAAAAGAATGGAATACAGCACCATTTCCGCTGTAAGGGTAACTGTTGCTTGGTGAAATCTTTGTTCTATTTAAATATGTTTGTTGTGAGCACAGCCTGAAATATATACCTCACTGAGGAGAGCAGTGGTTAATAACACTTTGTCTTTGACTCTTTTGCTTCTTTCTTCCACCCAATTTATCCCTCCTCTGTTTTTGTTTGGTTATTTTGATAGGTAAATGAAATGTGGGAAAGAATAGGATAATATCTGGGGCTGGTTTCTTTAATGAAAGTGACAGAAGACAAAATAATTCACTTTCTGAAAAAAAAAAAATCACCATACAGTTGTAGATGCCTAGTTTCTTCTGACCATCTAAATTGCCAATGAGTTGGAAGAAAACTCTCCCTAACCTCAAGTGAGGAAGAGCAAATGTGACCTGGAAAGCATACGATGATGCCTCAAAAACGCAGCCATCACATAAAGAATACTTAATTTTACAAGAGAGGAAAAGTTTCAGTTTCTGAATTTCCACAACAGTAAAACTTACACTCATTTGTTTGGTAATGGAGACCTCTAGGGAGTTTATACTGGTACTGCAGCAAAGCCTTGCTCTCCTTCCCGTCCTCTCCCTCTCGCCCTTCTTTCTTTACTAACAGCTGACTTTAGGTGACTTCAGCTCTAAAAACAGCTTTTGCAATGGTAAAGGAATTTTTGACAATTTAATTCTGCATATTTAGATCCTCCTCAGATATACCAGTCCCTTTTATAAGCCAAGAAATTTTATAAATAATTTATATATTTGACAACTGAAGTACATTGTGTGTGTGTATGTGTGTGTGGGTGCGTGTGTGCATGCGCACACTTGTGTGTGTAGGAAATAAAGAATCAAAAAGTGAAGTGGCATGTCTAAACACAGAAAGATAGAAAATTAGTGGAACTAAATCCAGATTCCCACCCCCTAATCATTGTAAGATACCACAACATCAAAATAGTACAAGTGTTAAGTACAAAACACTTACAGATCATATTCTACTTCCTTCATTTTTTAAATGAGAAAATGACGTGCAGAACGGAGTGTGAATTGGGGCCAGTACCTCCCTAGCAAAGAACAGAGCCTAAATTAGCATTTGTTTATTGTTTTCAATCTCTATCCCTCTCAATCCTTGTATTTGGCAGTAATATGGAAGGGCTCTAATTTCTAGCAATATGGCATAACGATAAAAAAGAGAAAGCATCCCTTCATAGGCAGAATAAATCTAAAATTCCAGATAAAATATTTTTTCTAAATTCAGGAAAGGTAATTTCCTGAATTTGCAGGAGAATTTTAAGTTAAGGCAGGAAAGTATAAAAAAAAAATTTCAAGCGCAATCCAGAAAAGGAGGAATTTGAGAGGCTGTAAACTAATCAAAACCCTCTCACAGAATTATAGTGACCTCATGCTTGCTATCTGGTGGTCTGAAAAGATATCAGAGCAGGAAGTACACCTTTAGCCTCTACAGGATGGAAAGTCAGGCAAAATACCACAGCACCAAACAGAAGCCCAGGAGAGTAAACCCTCCATTGAGGTGAAGTTTAAAAAAGTCAAAATCAATGTAAAGCTGAGAGCAGTAGAGAAGATTGTCCTTCCCAGCATGCTGCTGGATAGGAGAAGTCTGGCATACCGTATCCTGTACCTCCCGTGGGAACTGTCTGCTTGTGCTTTTTTAAAAAGTCAGGTTTACTGAGACATAATTCCTATCAAGCAAAATTCACTCTTTTTGGTTTATAGTTCTGTAAGTTTTGACAAATACCTACCTTTAGGTAACATCACCTTGATCAACAAGTAGAACAGTTCTATCACCTGCAAACTTCCCTTTCACCATTTTGGGATCGAACCTTTCCACTTCCAGCCTCTGCACCCACCCACAGTTTTTCTTCTCCCTAGAGTTGTCCCATTTTAAGCACAACAGGTAAATGGAGTCATACCTTGTTGTAGTCTTTTGAATCAGGCTTCTTTCAGTTAGCACACTGCCTCTGAGAGCCATTCATGCTGTCTTGTATGACAGGAGTTCATTTCTTACCGTTCCTGAGTAATATCCCCTTGTGATGTCAAACAATTTTACTATCCAGTCACAAAATGAATGTGTGTGGTAAGTTTGCAAAACTTCATACTTTCCTGATGCCTTACTATCCTCATAAACTGGCTATGAGTTCTCCACAAAACTCTTTCTTGCCTTCCCCGACTGCAATCTGGTGACTTTCAAACACAACAGTGAATTTCCCTCATGCTTTTGCTTGTACTCCACTCTGAACCCCAATAAAGGCACTTCCCCTCTCCTTTCCACTCCCCGCTTCTCCCTACCTTCTTGGCTCTCCTACTCACTGGGAGCTCCTGACACATGGCCACATGCAATTTGCCATTCTTCCTGTCTCCAGGATCTGTGAGCATAAAAATTCTCTTGGTCTCTTATGTATCTCTAACTATAATCTTTGTCACTGTGCCAGAATGATATTTAAAGACCTGGCAAAGAGTATTTACCCTCCACCTCTAACACAGAGGACATTAGGGTTTTGTTGAATTCTACATTCTGTATAGTTTTGCTCTCAGTGGTTGAGCTTATCTATTGTGGACTTTTCTATTTCTCTTTTGAGTTCTGCTTTTGTTTGACATGTTTTCAGGTGTGTTGCTTGGTGTATATGCATTTAAAACTGCTCTTCCCTCTTAGTGTTGACTATTTTTTTTTACTATAACTGTCCCCCTTGTCTCTATAGCTATTCTTTGTTCTGAAGTGCACTTTACCTGGTGTAGTATAGCCATTCCTAGTTTCCCTGTATTCATCCTTGCATGAGACATCTTGTTCCATCTTTTAATCTTCAGTTGGTTTGTCTAGTTATATCTGAAATTGAGTGTTTTTGCAGGTGAACTATTCTGCATCCTGCTTTGTAATGAACTCTGCCAATCTCTCTCTTTCAGTTGTTCTATTTAGATCATTTATATTTATTTCACTTAAATATGTAAGAGCTAAAGTTTGATACTTTTCTCTTTACTTAAAATTTATTTTTCTGCTTTACTATGAATTACTCAAACAATTTTTAGAAATCTGTTGTTATGTAGCGATCATTTTGAGAGTATTTTATAATGATTTTGAAGCATCATTTTAGATAATTTAGTATATATACAACACCTATCATAGTCCACTAATGTTATCATCTTCCCAGTTCAAGTGATAGATAGGTTTGTTTATCTTCAGCAACTCATAATCAAATTATAAACACAGTGCACATAAGGCAATGTTGCTCAGCACATATCCACGTTATAATTTTTGCTTTAACTGTCAAACATAATTTAGGAAACTCAAGTAGAGGGGCCTGTTCTCTTGTGCTGTATATTTTGTTACAATAGTTGCCCCTTCTTTATGATGCCAAGTTCCTCTCCTCATTTCTTAAAATAAATATCTATATATAAAATCTACAGAAATTCCTTTGTTAATTCTCTTAGAGTGGATATGCTAGAAGACAATTCTTTGTGTTTCTTTCGTCTCTGGATATACTGATTTCTCTTCACCTGAAGGAACCGTTTCCTGGTGTAGTGCCATTCTTTTTTCACTTTTGAGATTTTTTCTTTATTTTTAGTTCTCAGATGCTTATATGCGACGTGTCTTACTGTAGTTTTTTGGGGACCACATTGAGTGGCAAACACTACCATGTTTGTCACACTCCAACACAGATGTAGCTGTATTCTTCAAAATCATGAAATAAATTAAGTTCAAAAACCAAGATACCACTACTGCACTATTTGTGGAAAATTTTTAACATGCTTTCTTTGAAGTTGATTTCGGAAACTCCTTTTTTTTTTCATTAACAAACAGACATCCATTTACAAAATAGCACAAGAACAACATAAGAAGTACTGAATTACAGACAAAGTGACAGGAAATTAACAATGGTTACTGTATTACATATTGATAACTTCAAAGTGGTTAATCATGAAAACAAATACAGACATGCAAGATTGATCAATAATGAATCATTAACTGTTCCTTTCATTAAAGTGATATGTCAGTAGTAGAACTATGATAGCTATCCTGTATACACATAGTTCCCCCCTTCTTTCTTTTCTCTTTTCCCTCATGCTAGCTGCCCTTTACTTTGGAGCAGTTTCCTTTCATTCCAGAGTGTTTATTATACCTCCATGTTCTTAACCTAGTGAGACAATATGATGCTTACACATGCCCATCTGATTTATTTCACTTATGAGTATGGCCTCTAGTTGTGACCATTTACCTATAAAAGCATCAAGTTTATCTTTCTTTATAGCTGAGTAATATTGCATTATATAAAAATACCACAATTTTTTTTTATCCATTCCTCAGTGGATGGACATTTGTGTTGCTTCCACAATTTAGCTATTACAAATTGTGCTGCTATAAACATGGGTGCACATATATCACTGTAATATGACATTTTCAGATCTTCTGGGAAAATACCCAGAAGGGGAATAGGGGAATAGGGGTTGAATGGGACCTCTAGACCTAGTTTGGAGGAATCTTCAAACTGATTTCCACAGCGGTTTCACCAGTCTGCATTCCCACCAGTAGTGGAAAAGACTTCCTGTTTCTCTACAGCCTCATCAGCATTAGTTACTGATTGATTTCTTAATGCTGGCCATTCTCACTAGAGTAATAGGAAATCTCAACATTGTTTTAATTTGCAGTTCTCAAATGACTAATGATGTTGAACATTTTCTCATATATTTACTTGCCATTTGTAGTTCTTTATCTGAAAAATGTGTATTCATCTCAGATGCCCATTAGGATTGGGAGGGTTGATGTTTTTTAATTCTTTATATGTTCTAGATAGAAGGCCTTTGTCCAAGGGATAGCCAGCTAAAATTTTTCCCAATTTGTGTGTTTTCTTTTTACTCTGCTAATCATTTCTTTAGATGTGCAAAAACTTTTCAGTAAGATGAGATCCTAGTTGTTCATTCTTTGAAGTAATTCGCGTGCAGTTTAGTTTTTGATCATGAAGTCTCTGCTACCCCTATGCCTTCAAGATTTTTACCTACTTTCTCTTCCAATAGATTTAGTGTTTATGTTTTAACGTTGAGATCTGTGATCCATTTTGACTTGAGTCTGGTGCATGGTGATGGACTTGCATCTATTTTCAGTCTTTGGCAAGGGGAAAGCCAATTTTTCCAGTACCATTTATTAAAGAGGCTGTTTCTTCCAGTGAGCTTGTTGGGTCCCTTTGTCAAAGATTAGGTGGCTGAGTGTCTGTGGTTGTGGTTGCTTCTTCCAGTCTATTCCATTGATCCTCAAGTCTGTTTTTTAATCAGTACCATGTTATTTTATTACAGTAGCTTTGTAGTATAATTTCAGTCAGGGATTATGATTGCAACTGACTTGTCTTTGTTGCCCAGGATTGCTTTTGCTATTCTGGGTCTCTTCTGGTCCCAGATGAATTTAAGGAATGTTTTCTCTAGATCTTTATGGTAATGGTATTTTAATGCAAATTGCATTGAATCTGTACAAAAATTGTGGTAGACAATGTTGTCTCTTCCTATCCATGACCAAGGAATATTTTTCCATTTACTGAGATCCTCAACCTCTTTTTTAAGTGTACTGTAGTTTTCATTGAATAGATCTCTTGCTTCTTTTGTTACATTGATTGCTAAATATTTCATTTTCTTGGATGCTATTGTAAAAGGTATAGTTTTCTTAATTTCTCTCTCTCTCTGTTTGTTGTTTGTGTATAGGAATGCTATTGATTTTTGAGTGTTGACTTTGTATCCAGCTACAATGCTGAATGTGTTGATTAATTCAAGGAGTCTTCCAGTAGAGTTTTTAGTGTCTTCCATGTAAAGTATCATGTCATCTGCAAATAGTGATAATTTCACTTCTTTCTTTCCTATCTTTATTGTTTTTATTTCTCTCTCTTTTCTAATTGCTCTGGCTAATGCTTCCAGAACTATGTTGAATAGGCGTGGTGACAGTGGACATCCTTGTCTTGTTCCTGACTTTCAAGTGAAAACTCTTAGTTTTTGTCCATTCAGTATGATGCTGGCTGTTTGTCATAGATGGCTTTGATCAGATTGAGGTAAAAACCATCTATTCCTATTTTCTGTAGAGTTTTTATCATGAATGCATGGTGGACTTTGTTGAAAGGTTTTTCCACATTGATTGAGGTGATCGTGTGGTTTTTGTATTTGGCTCTATTGATATGGTGTATAACATTGATTTGCAAATATTGAACCATCCCCGCATTCCTGGAATGAATCTACCTTGGTCATGGTGTATTATTTTCTTTATCATTTGCTGCACTCTATTTGCTAGTATTTTATTGAGTATCTTATGTTCACTAGAGAGATTGGTCTGCAGTTCTCTTTCTTGGTTAGGTCTTTCTCCGGTTTTGGTATCAGCATAATACTTGCCTCCAGAAATGAGTTAGGGAGAATTGCTTCCCTTTCAATTTCATTTTCACACTTTCAATTTTATGGCTTCCTTTTCATGTTTTCATTGTCTGCAAACATAAGAGCTACACCTTCTTAGGGGAAAACTGCAAGAGGAAGAGATAACAATCAGCTGCACCTGATTTTTTGAAGAGTTTGAGGAATGTTGGCATTAAATGTTCTCTGAAATTTTTGTGGAATTCTGCTGTGAATCCATCAGGACCTGGGCTTTTCTTTGTCAATAAGTTTTTAAACATGTTTTCCATCTCATTAATTGATACTGGGTTGTTCAGAATTTTTATATCTTCTTGATTCAACCTTGGTAATTTTTTATCTAGGAATCTGTCCATTTCTTCTCAGTTTTTTATCCTATCAAAGTAAAAGATTTTCAAAGTAGGTATTAATGATCTTCTGAATTTCTGTACAATCTATAGTAAATTTCATCCTTTTCATTCCTTATTGCATGAATTTGAGTTCTTTCCTTTTTTGATAAGGTTGGCTAGGAGTTTATCAAATTTATTTATTCTTTCAAAGAACCAACTCTTTGATTCATTTATTTTTTGTAATGTTTTCTTCATCTCAGTTGCACTAATTTCTGCACTGATCTTTATAATCTCCTCCCTTCTTTGGGCTTTGGTCTTAACTTGTTCTTCTGTTTCTAAAACTTCAAGGTGCAGCATTAGGCTATTTATTTGTTCTCTTTCTGTTTTCCTTATGTGTGAGTTCACTACTATAAATTCTCTTGTGAGGACTGCTTTCACTGTATCCCACAGATTCCAGTTAGTTGTATGTAGATTTCCATGTTTGTAGATATTTTTTAATTTCTTCTTTAATTTCTTCTGTGACCCATTGATTGTTGAGGAGGTTGTTATTTAATATAGAAGTGTTTATGGAGTTTTGGGAGTTCCTTTTGTCATTAATTACCAATATCAATGCACTGTGGTCAGATAATATGCATGGGATGATTTCAGTTCTTTTGCATTATGTAGGTATGTTGTATAGGTTATAATGTGGTCTATTTTAGAGAAAGTCCCATGTGCAGCTGAGAAAAATGTGTATTCTGATGTGGTGGGGTACAGCACTCTATATACATCCACTAGGTCCATTTGTTCACAGATTTGGTGCAGATCTGTTTTTTTTTTTTTTTTTTTTTTTTTTTTTTTTTTTTTTTTTTTTTTTTTTTTTTTTTTTT